>VZRR01010030.1:64341-138049 GCA_013398015.1 Oreocharis arfaki | reverse complement strand
GTGGCTCCCGGTGAGCAGGGTGGGTGCAGCAGCTCCGGTGAAAACAGTGGTCCCGTGGAAAAGGGTCTGGTCCTCACCTGAAGGTCCAGTGATGTAGCCTCTCGTCCTCTGGGAGTCCAGCGGAGAAAAGCTCCCTTGTGCCTGAAAAACTTCTGATTATATCTAGGTGGGAAATGTTCAGTTCCTCCTCCCAGGCAGAGCATCTCACAATGGGGTGGTGAGGCACTGATGGGGCCATTAACAGGAGATAGCCCAGAGCCCGTTATCTATGAGTCCTTTGGCAAAGCACAAATGCTCCCATTAACAGAAGATGGTCCGGAGGGAGGAGGCAAAGAAACACTGCCCCACCTGGTTTCACAGCTCATGAAGATGGTAATAGAATATATTGCAACCCAGGACATGCCACCACCCAGCAATTAGCTATGATCTGTCCCAGTCAGGCTGGTTCTCCCATGGTTTGGCATAAATCTGAAATTATTTCTCTTCAGGAAAACAATGAGAAGCAAGCAATACTCTCTTTTTTCCACAGAAACCATCCAGCCCTGTTTGCCGTGTTTCAATACCAAAGCAATTGTGACTTTACAGGGAATAAGACCTAAATGAAAGGATGTTGAGTGGAGAATGTTAACAAATGCCTTGTAGGTTCACATTAGAGGAAACAAGGATCACTCTCAGTGCCTGTTTGTGTGGTTGTCAGCTCCGATTTCCTCCGTCCTCCTAATGTTTTTCAATCTGCTGGCTAATTTCAACCAGAATTTGGCAGAAGGGAAAGATCACCTCAATTTTCAGGAAATTAGGCAGCAAAGAAAGGAGAAAGTCAAACAAGTGTTGGAGCCAAGGGAAGAGCTGGAATGTGAGTGCTCATTACGGCAGCCAAGTGTCCACATGGGAAAAAGTTATAATAAGCATCTCAAGCAGGGCAAAGCATTCCCCCAGCACTGCGAGCCACTGCGAGACATGAGACTGCAAGAAAGCAGGTGTCATTTAATCTGACACTCATAAAACTATGTGTTTTCTGTCTCCAAAGTCCCTTTTATGTCCATGGCATTGGAGGGGAAGGAATAATCCAGCTCTAGACTGGATTTGGCTATTTCCAACTGCAATTCCCCAGCAGGTGGATGTTTCACACACTTGATCCAGGCACCCTCAGACCTGGAGGTTTATAGGAGACCTCAATGCCCAGGAATCAAGTGAGAGCAGAGATCTGATGCCCACACAGATGGGATCTTACCTGCCCTGAGAATAGCCTCATTTCTGCTTCGGGGTAGAATCTGTCTTCCCCCAGAATTAGCTCTCTTCTGACAGCCCTAGGGCCAGATGGGCACCAGCTTTTTCCTTTCAGCAGTTGGATTAACTCCCTTTCTCTCCCTTTCTCTCTCTGTTCCCCCTGTCAGCAAACCCACCCTCCCCAGGCTGAACACAAGACACACAGAACGAGCTCTACCACGTATAGGGCAAAGTCGACATGCAGAAAAACACCATATTTGGCCAGTTTGAGCCAGAGTTGAGTGAGAGCTTGCCAGAAGGAGAATCATACAATTTAAATTGAAAGAGAGTGAGTTTAACCCTTCATTTATAAATATGATGATAAATCACCCAGGGAACTTTAAACACGGGAAGGCTGCAAAGCTAAACACACACTGCTGCCACCCCAGGCAGCAGAATAACACCAGCAGGCAGGACAGGGTGAGTGGGACAGGGGGGCTGATAGAGGAGCCAGGTTGCCGGATCAGATGTTCCAGTTCAGGACAGGGAGATGAGAAAAGCTGAAGCTGTTTATACTAAATTACACTCGTGCTTGTTAACGTCCTTTTCAACTTTCCGATCCCAGTGTGTGGCTCTGGTGTTCTCTCTGGGTCTGCACACAGAGATCCTTTCTGCACACCAATAAATAAACCTTTTGGCATGCAGTTAGGACAAAGCTCGGTTGTCTGACCTGCCTTTTCTTTTGTATCCCATTACTTGAGTTGCTGAGCCGGATTCAGAAGACCCCTGGGCTAAGGAAGTGAGCCCTGTTAACTTCAGCAAGTGAAGGGTGAGGCTTAAGGCTGACATCAAGGACAAGGCTGGGTGAAGTGGAATACGGGATGGTCAAGGATCTCTTCCTGGGGCAGACATAGCACTGAGCTGCCCATGCTAAGTTAACAAGTGTGATGCCAAGCAGTGAGTGAGTGATGAGGGAAGAGGCTGCAGGACCTTTTTCAGCACAGCAACCATCTGTTTCCTATTTGGCCCAAGAACGATGGAATTGGTTGTGTCACACAACAATGAGAAAGTACTTCAGAGCAAGTCCCCCTCTCCCAGTGCTGAGCAGGGACCTTTATCAGAATGAGGGAAAGCAGGTCAACCTCCAGTCTCTGTCCCTCCCTTTATCCCATTTCTACCCAGATGCCTGCTGTACTTTTAAGGAAATGCTACCCAGAGTCTCCCAGCCAGCCAGACAAAATCCCGCCTGAGAGGTATAATATAACAGCATAGGCCAACTGGCACGGTCAGACAGCACTCAGAAGGATACACGTTTACCTATCTTGGGCTTTACCGACTGCCAGCTCCCAGAAACAGGGATTGCATGGAAATCTGGGGGGCTGAGAGCTCCCTCAGGTATGAAGCAGGCTGAGCTCCAAGCTCTTCGAAGATTTTAGGAAGCAGGTTAACCCAAAGTCTATTTGCTCTGTAAGCAAAGGTGGTTCTTGTAGCCCTGCATGAGCGCATGCCATAGCCATGGGTAATAAATAGTGTAAAACACAGCAAAATAAAGGTTTGCAGAGGCTGCAAAGCTCCATTAATTCAGCCGTGCCCCTCACTGACTTCCATATGCCACCACTTCATGGTGGTGGGTAGCTGAACTGACTCGCTTTAACACCTGCATGAGTATTTCTGATTGCAGAGAAAGAGACCTGGTTGAGATAACATTTGGACTCAGAAAGGGGAAGAATTGAAAACCTTTGCAAATGTTTAGCTTTGCTCAGACACGAGGTCACGCTGCCTTTCTGTGCTGCAAAATGGGCAATGTACCTTTCTCATGGGTTTGGAGTCCCACAATGGAAAAATCTTTAACAGCTCTAAACCGGGGGTTTGGTCCAGCTCCATCTCATTAAAAGCACTCAAAGGAATTCTGTTGCTTTGCTAGTCCAGTTCTCCATCCTTTCTGCTTGTGAGCCATGAGATGAGAGCAGTCCCACAAAGAAAGGAAGAGGCCATTCACCCAAACATCCATCAGCAACAATTTGATTAGAGGAAGATTTTTCCCACCACAGCCCAAGAGGCAGCTTTTTCACAGACTGTCAGGGAGGAAATCTTCAGGATTAATTAAATTTGCTGGGACTTCGTTCATGCAGTTGTTTGGATTTTGAGTTCAGATAGGGCAGCGATGGACTGGGAAAAGACACAAACTCTAATGCAGCACTTCTTTGCACATTCAATTTGGCAAATGCTATGTTACCTGTTGTTTTTTAGCACTTTGCAACATCTGGAGTTTATTTCCTTGCACATGGAGTTCAGCGGAAAAGGTGACTATGCAAGCCAGGACATTGTATATGCTGATTAGTTTAATTTTCTATTTGTCTGTAATATGCCCTACATCCCTCAAAGGCATTGTGAGGATGAGTAACATTTGAATGTATTTAGAGGCACTGATTTCACCGAGGCAAGAAAGGCAAAATTAGATAAATATCAGGTGTTTGTGATAAGGGATCTCAGACTGAAGAAAAATCTCCCAGAGGAGGCAAGTTACTAACAAGATGCAAAATCAGAGCAAACAGCCAGTGCTATGGAATTACAATGAGAAGACAAATGCATGTGCAATTCAGTACAGCCTAGTGCATGCTCAGGGATGGGATGGGTGGTTTTGTCTTCTCCCCTTGCTCAAGTATGTGTCTGAGCACAGATATACAAGCCCACACTGCACTCCAGGGGCATCAAAGTCTTTCTTTATTCCTTGGCTTCCACAATGCTCGTCTTGATAGCATCTGAAAAGAGAAAGCTGGGAGCAGATCCAGGCATCTGCTCATTTCAATTTGTTTTTGTAATTAAAGAGTGAAACAAACAAACAGAGAAGATGGTGAGCATTTTAGGAAATCAGTAGAAAACAGGCCAGGGTTTCTGCATCCTCCCCATGCATCTTTCTCAGGTGCCAGAGAACTCCACTACCTTCAGCCTATCTTGGGGCCAGTTTTTCCTGGTTTTCTCTGACAGTAAAAATGTGAAGAGACAAGACTCTCCCTCAGGAGTCTGCAGGCTCAGTCATACCCAGAAAAAATGCCGTGAACATGTGTGCTACTTTGGCTGCCACCAGAGCTCAGTGCAGGGTGAGGTAATCTGGTCATTCCCAAAACAGTTGATGTTCCAATGTCTGGTTTTTGCTGGAGATGGAGGACAGAAACTAGCATTGTTCCTCTTTGCCCAGTAGTTCTTTGGGACATTACAGGTAGCCTGACCCCAGGCTTCAGGATTTCAGTCCTGCAGTGGACTCTGGCACTGGATTTGATCTCAGGAGGGCTTTATGTTTGAGCACCAGCCATTAAAATGGACAATTCAACTCCTTGGGCTCGAGTGGCTACCTAAATAAAACAAATTGTCATTTGATTGGAAATATCCTCTGAGCTCAAGGATATTAAAAACCAGCTTTTTCCTTCACACCACTTCCACAGACTAAGTGAGAGACGAGAAGAAACTACAGCAACCCCCAGACTCCAGGCCAACAAACCCAAGCTCCATCATGATGGCAAAGCCACTTCTCCAAGAATTTTCACACCTGGTCTTCTAAATTCTCAGTCCTAACCTCTGCTTTTGCTCAACAAATGTTCTGCTTCGTGCTCACCCAGCTTGAATGAAACATGCAGAGTAATCACAACTAGGCTGTAGCATCCCATGAGGACTCTTGATCTTGAATCTTGACTGTTGACCAAACACTGGTGAAACACATCAGGAGTGCTTTATGCAGGAAATGCAGAGACAGTTGGTGGCCAGGCAGGAGAAAGGTTTGGCACTCATCAGGCAAGCTCAAAGCTGCTATGATGTTCTCTAGACCCATTAGTACTGTCCCTGCAAAACATTTTTTTTCGGAGTTCAGCAGGAACTCTTCTGAGGACACACTTTTCCCTTTTGTCCTGAGCAGCTTCCTCCTCCACTTTGTACACAGCCACCAACAGCTTGGAGCATCTCAGGTGGTAGAGCACCTTTGGTCCATCCTCCTGAAGCAAAAAGGATTAGTGCAGGAAAAAAGCCAGCTGCCAGAGGATGGGGCGTGCCTGGGGAAGCTGGACACCCAGACTTCCTCAGCAATTCCAGCCTTCCATGCTGAGACACCCAGCCCAGGCACACTGCAGTTCTGTGAGCGCTGGGAGATGTGTTTGCAGCTCCTTGTCTCCCAGTCCTTCCGCATTTGGCTCATTGGTAGCAGGGATTTCAAACCCTCATAAATCAAGTCTTTCAGCATCATTCTCTGCTGATCCAAGCTGATTTTTTTAACTTCAAAGCCCTGCCCAGTTACTTTGAGATATTCCAGACATTTTTCAACCATTTATTTTTATTGAAACCAGCCAAGTCTCTGTATATATTGGGCCTTTTTTAAAAAATCTTTTTAATATACAAATCAGTTTAAAATAGTGTATAAGTCAGGAATGATTTGCAAATTAAACTGTCAAACCCTGGCAGGACTAGTGGCTGACACCCTTAGCTTGAAATCTCCCGGCTGCTGTTTCTGTGAGTGCAGATCTCTAGAAGATGCCACACAACCTGCTTCTGCTTTCTTAGAAAATTCAGCCATTCTTTGATTTCAGGGAAATCTTACAGCTCCTGAAAACACTGCTGCATGTAACTCTCTAATAGGATCACCTGCCAAGCAAGGGATATGATATTTTAGGAGTCAAATGCTGGGGTTATGGTTATGCAAACATCTTCTGGTCTTAAAACCATTTATGTACAAGGAAGAGGAAGAGAAACTTGAAGTGGGGAATGTGTGTCTTCCCTAAAACATGCATCTGGAACCACTGGAAGACACTAATTATAAACCCAGGTATTTTCCTTGCGATTATTGGTAATCCCTCATTGGCAGATGGGGATCTACTACTCACGATGTGCAAATATGTTGGTTAAAATGTTCTTAGGTGAAAAGATTTTGAGCCCTAAGGAATGCTGACACACTTATCATTATACCTCTGTTTCTTTTCTTCCAGACTGCTGGAAGTCAGTGACCATGCCGACCTCCTCCACCCAACTGCCAGCCCTTGACTCTACCAACTCCACCGAGCAACCTAAGTCCAACATCAACTTGTTCTCCAAGTTCATCCACTCCGACGAACAACTGTCCAAAGATTTCTATAGCCTCTGGATTGTCCTGATGGTAGTCAATGCCATCATTTTCCTGGTGGGTGTTGTGCTGAACAGCTTGGCACTGTATGTCTTCTGCTTCCGTACCAAAACAAAAACCACCTCTGTTATTTACACCATCAACTTGATCATAACTGATCTCCTGGTGGGTTTTTCCTTGCCTGTCCGGATCATCATGTTCTACAGTGCAGGAGATTGCACCAATTGTTCCTTGGTTCACATCTTTGGCTACTTTGTCAACATGTACTGCAGCATCCTCTTCTTGACGTGCATCTGTGTCGACCGCTACCTGGCAATCGTCCAGGTGGAAGCCTCACGTAAATGGAGGAACCCCACTTGTGCCAAGGGGATCTGCATCTTCATTTGGATCTTTGCCACTGTGGTGACTTTCTCCATCCTGATCATGGCAATAAAGTTTGCCGAGTGCTGCCTCTCCAAGATTCTGGTCCTGATGGTCTGCGAGTACTTCTTCCCCCTCATCATAATCATCTTCTTCACCACCAGGATTATGTGCGCCCTGTCCAAGCCCAGCCTCATGCACCAGAGCCGGGAGAGGAGAATGAGGGCTGTGCAGCTCCTTATCACCGTCCTCATCATCTTCATGATCTGCTTCACTCCTTTCCACGTGCTACAGATCACAATCTCCATCAACCCAGACATTCCCCACAACATCAGCCTCCTCGTCTACCACGTGACAGTGACTCTGAGCAGCCTCAATAGCTGCATGGACCCCATTGTCTATTGCTTTGTCACCAATAACTTCCAGTCAACCATGAAAAACATCTTCAGGAAAACTGAGCCAGAGCAAACTAATGCAGACATCCTGGGTATGAACAAAAACTCCAAGGGCTCCAACGCAATCATCGCCTTCTCAAACACAATAGGAAGCCCTCTGAGCTTGCCATCACCAAGCAGTGTCCAGATATAACCCACATCTGATGAAACACGCTGCAGTAAGCCAGTGCCATGATGCTGGAATATTGCTAGGAGGCACAATACTATTGTTTTTGAACTCTTTGGGGTTTAGGCTGACATTCAGACTGACAGTGGTGGAATTTATTCTTCAAGAACACTGTGGTCTGTTTGGAAATGGAACCTACAATGCTGTTAGTACCATACAAAAGCGAATCCATTAATTACTGTTCCCAGCAGGGAAGTTTTCTTTGTATTTTAATACAGACATTTTGCTAGCAACAAACTCTTTGCTGTGGTTTTCTTTTCATATTTGTCATCATAATGCAACACTTCTAGGATAACTTAGAAAGCAGGATAGCTCTGGTTTGTAATGAAAGATTTTTGTGCCTCGGGTATGTGCTTAAGAATAAAGGACAAGAGGGATGTTTCCAGACCTATCCACTACAGAGATTTTAGATGCCAATGGAATGGGAAAGAAAGTATTCTAACCCACATGTCACTAGTGACTACTCATTTGTTCCTGAAGAAGTCTGAACCTTCTCAGGGAAGAGATGAAGTCAAACAGTGAAGTCTCCTCTTGGCTTTAAGAAAAAATACATGTTGATGTATATATTTTCATATACATTGTCTGTGTTGGGGAGAGGCTAAGGATATGTTCCACCTGTATTTGGATCACTAAATCTCCTGAATTGCAGATGAGTATACAAAAGTCTGTGAAAATGAACATGCATCCCAGCAAACTCTGCTGTTCTGCTCTGCCTCCCTGAGGAACAGCCAAGATGAAAACCAGAACCAGACTATGATGCTATACTATTCTGGTTTGGTTTTCCTGCCTGTCATGTTGTAACATCAGGGCTTGCTGTTCTAATTCCCCCATCAGTCCATCCACTCAGTCACTCAAACGTTGATACTTCCAAGCACAGAAAAAGAATCCCTCTCAGGCATCTAGGCTGAAATTCACCCCAGTACAAACTCACTAGGATGTTGCAAGGAGCCATATTTAAACACTCTTAAAGGCCTAAAGAGGCTAAGGATGCTGCAAAATTCTAGCCATAATAGTGGGGGAATGTTTTAGATGACGTTGTATCAATAAAACAAGGCAAATGCAAAAAAAAATTATCCTAGGAAAAGTGCAAAACCTGTGGCATGAACAGGAATAACTGTTGTTGTTGCTCCGCATCTCACTCACATGTCTATGGCCACTCCAACTGGAAGGCTACTATGAATTCATCAAGTCTAGTGATCAGATTTTCCTGGCACTCACTGGTGTGACCAGTCAGAAGAGGAGATGTTGGTCCAAGCTAGAGCATCCTGGAGTACTCTGCCTCCCTGAGACCTGGCTGTGGTGCAGCCATCTCCATGCCACAGCCAACACAACATAAACAATGCCTCAAACTGCCTCTTGCAATGCGGTTTGCAAGAGTTTGCCTCTTGCAACATACATATGTTTCACCTAACCTGTTTCCCTGACCAATCCAATGGGAATAAATTTGAACCGTCAGTATCACTGCAATACGGGGAACTGGGTGTTCCAGTACCTGTTCCAGACAGTGGTGTCTGTAATTGCCAGTAATTGTCATGGCCAGGCCTGTGACCTCTTTCCTGAGCAATACAGCTGACTCAGTGCCCTTCTGCTGGGACCTCCATTCCTTTGTAGAGGATTTTCCTTCCAGGAGGTGATGATGAGGGCCACCAATACTGTGGCACTGTCCCATGGGAGGTAAGATTGTTGTCCTGGTCATCGTTTCCTTTCCCAGGGCCCAACTGTACTGTGGTTTCCTTCTGCCTCATCTATTTCCTTATTCATCTGTAAATCACTGATACAGGCACCTCACAGCCAGCATCTGTCAAATGATGCACACACGGATCAGGCTCTGACTTCTCAGCCAGGCTGGCCACTTCACATTTCTGCCACCGTTTTCAACCAATCCCTCCTTTGGAAAAAGAAATTTTGTGCCTCAGAGGTCTGCACCTCCCTCCCGAAAACTCAAGCCCACCAACTCACCACAAACACTCAGACCTTTTCATGCCTCCCAAGCTGTTTGTAATGAAAATGTGTGTCACATATACAGAGCTGTTAACAGCACTCTTCTGCCAAAGCTACTCAGAGGAAGAGGAGGAAATGTGCAAGCCCTGTGCATAGCTTATTTTGGCTTCTTTTTTCCAACAACCCACAGATTCACCTCCCATTCTCCTGCTATCAACAGTATTTTTGCCATATACAGAAATGTCTTAACATCTTTCTCAGTGCAGTTGTTCATTTGAGGTCAGTATAAAATCTCTAAGATGATTTGCTTAGATTTTTTTAAGTTCTTAAACAGCGTCTCAGTCAAAGCTCTGTCTGTCTTCTGTAAACTCCTCTTGTGGTAGTCTGAATCCCCCTGACTGTCAGTGTATTATTCACTACCCATAAAAGCCTCCTGAGACTGGATAATTCTCTTTATTTTCAATGCCTATTGCCTTTTCCAGAGCTTTCAGTGGTCCTTCATTTCATAGCAGCTCCAAAACAGGGTCTGGTCCCTTATCAAGGACACAGTCTCCAAAAACTGGAAAGAGGTCAAATTTTTCACAAACTAAACTACTTTTTTGTGACTTTCTGAGCTCTCTATTTATCCATACTGTTTACACATCTTGCTTTTCCTCAGGGTGCAGTACTTGCTAAACCTCTGTCCTATTTAAAATCACCCATTTGTGCTCAGGGCACAAAGTTGAAAACCAGAACCAAAAACTCAGCTATCATCAGAAATATTTTCCCAAATGGTACAGTTTTGGGGGGCACCTTCCACCAGCCAGTTCCCATTGCTGCTGAAGCATCCCTCAGTTCTCTGTCTTTCTGGAGACTGGGGCAAGGTCTCTCACCCCTCGATGTGCACCCTCCCTCTGCTCAGGGTATCTCCTTGGGTTGCCTCTTAGGAATCACTAACAGGGATTGGAATTGTCCTGCTCCTACCCCAACCTGACCTTTCTCTGATAAGAACAGCCACACACAACAAAATATAGACACTTCCAAGGGCAATGTGAGTGATCCCATGCATCATTAAATACATGCAGAGACTGCAAAGGTAAAGCACACAAAAGTCAGCTTTTGCAGGGCAGTCTTTCATGCAGAGTATTTAAAGGTATTAAAGATGCCAAATTCCCGATGATTTCAAATTAAATCCAGTACTTAGCAGTCTTTGAGTATCTGGATCATTCCCCAGAGGCTGAAATAGTAATCAGGATGGCCAGGCATTGCATGTCATACTACCAACACCGAGTCTGTAGCAGACAGAATGCATTCCCTAAAGAGCTTAACAGCAATAAAGAGCTCTGTAAAAAGCCCTGACCTTTCAGGGAATTACAGCATCCACTCCTCTTTGATGTGCTGTGCTTCTCTTGTGCATCTAAAATCCTATAAAATGAATTAGAAATATCCTCTTCTACCAGCTGCCCAGAGGCCAGCAGAGAAAGACGGTGAAAAATCTCTCATGTATTTCTTGGGATCTCGGTAATGCCTGGGACGCAAAATCTCTGCTAACCATGAGCCTGAGTCACAACACACAGATATTTGCAGTCTGTTGATGTGCCAGGGGGTGGGTTTCCAGAAAGAGTTGAGCTCTCTCTCACTGCTGCATGTCTCACCTGCATTGCATCCAGTACAGCCCATGATTCAAAGCATTTCTGTCTTTGCAAGGTTTTCCTGTTACAGCCCAGAAACCTGTAGCAAGGCAAAGATGCAGGACAGCCAGCCCTCAGTCACACTGCAAACATATCAGGACCCAGCAAAGCTGCAGATCTCCAATTCTGCACCAGAAAATAAGCCCCTGACTCCACACGTGGGGTTATCTGCCAGCCTAGCTTCCTCCTGGGCTCTGAGCAAGCTATGCCATCCCTCCACAACCATTTGATAGCTGCCAAGAGGAAACAGCACAGCCATGTGCAAGGGCAATTTCTTCCTTCCTTGTCCCTCTGGGGTTTGGTCTCTCTAATATGTGTGCACAAGAGTCTCATTAGTCAGGCTAATCAGCATTAATAAGCACTGCAAGCAGGTGTGGCCTCTGTGGGCAGAAAGGCTGAGGAAACTGGAATTGCCATGTTAGGGACATGAGCACAGGTCATTGCCTCTTCCGTACCTGTCTTCCAGGTGTAAGGGCAGGAGTGGCTCTGGGCAAGGATTTGGGAGAAGACAGGTCTGATCACCGCAGCTACTCTGGGACTGAGGAAGATGAGGAAGACATTGCAGAGGAACCCAAGCCACAAAGCAATAAAGGAGGAAGGGAAGGACAGGGACCCAACAGATTAAACAACAAGCTGAGTTCCACGAAGGGCAGGGCTAGGAAGAACAAGGATGAGGAAGGTAGGACAGGGGAAAACAGACAGGGAACACAGGAACATGATACCCAGCAAAGGATGACATAGGAAAACAAATGAGGACTGTCTTGCTTTTCCCCTTCTGGACACAATTAGTCCCAAAACAGGAGCTCTGGGGAGGATGCCAGTGCTTGGATCAGAGCTGGAAGACTCCCATTTTAGGAAGAAAAAGCTTAAAAGCAGAGCACTTTACTGCCTTCCTATGGTGAGGCCCAGGAAAGGGATGAGGGTGATCTCCCCACATTGATCTGAGCTTTTGTGGTCTTGCAGTAGAAGACAGGAAGGCCTCCTGTGTGCTGGGAAAGAGGAAGAGTGTCTTTATCCCTACACCCTTGGGAAGAGGATGCTGGGGGTGCAGGAGGGGATCTGGTGTGGTGTGGGTGCTGTTAGACTCATATCAGCATCCATCATAAATGTTGGCTACATGATGAGCAGGATTGTCATGGGAAGTGCTGGGTGATGCTTATGACAGATGGTGCCACCTGAAATGCCACATCACAGCACATGTCCCATGCTCAGCAGGGCATCCCAGGCAGGGCAGACTGGGATTGCAGCATGTCCCCAAGCACAAGAAATGATCGATCACTTCACTTCAGTATTTCAGTGCTTTGTGGTGGGCCCCGTTCAGCTATAAGGATCTAACAGGGATGCAAGGGAGAATACCCACTGCAACCATAGAATCATAGGATCATTTGGCTGGAAAGGACCTATAAGATCATCAAGTTCAACCCTTCCCCCAGCAAGGTCAGGGCCACCACTATGTTGCTAAGTGTCACATCTACACATCTTTCAAATACCTCATGGGATGATGACTCATACACTTCCCATCCTTCCAATTCCTTCTTCAAATGCGTCAAAAAGCACCCAAACTTCCCGGGCAGAAATGAGTTTCTCTAAGTGTTCTTATAAGCAGACAGTGCTGGCAGGATATCAAGGTCTTAGTTAATAAAACTGTCCTTCTTCGTGATTCTTGACTACAGTGTCAGATTAATTTAGGTATGGAGGTATGGGTGTGAGTTCTAACACAAGTGATTTTGCTTTTCCTTCACGGCTGTATGCAGAGCTAACAGCCCAACTCACAACTGAGGTTCTTCTTTCCAGCTGCTCTGCAACAAGGAAGAGCCTGCCAGATGAAATAAAGTTTACATGGAGGAGAAAGTCCCTGTTCACCTCACAGCAATCTCAGGGAAAGCTCACAGAGAGGAGCTTCTGCTATCACAATGAGAATATAGTAGAATAATGGAATCATAAAATATCCTGAGTTGGAAGTGACCCACAAGGATCATCAAGTCCAACTCCTGTCCCTGCACCAGGACCATCCCCAAGAGCTACACACCATGTGCCAAGAGCTCTGACTCAAACATATCTCCTTTAAGCACATCACCTGTGCTCTTCTCAGTAGGAAAAGCCAAAGAGCAAGGACTAGCCTGAGCTCCAGTCCCGAAAAAACATTCTTGAAGGCCTTGCAGGAGAGCCCTTGGCTTCTCTTTGATCCCTCAGTAGACCTTAATAAGACTTTCCTGACATGTCCTTAAAGCAACCAAACAAATTTCCCTCTTTGTGGTTCAAGTACCCAGGAGCAAAATAGCAGAAAAGTTTTTGTTTAGAGCAGTTTTACTTCCATCTCCTCCAAAAGATGACTCTAAAACAGGCCTAGAAGTGCTTGTTTGTCTCTACAGATGGAGAAAAGTGGAAATCACTGCAGATCAGTTAAACAGATTCCCCCAAGGGACTTGCCCAGGGGAAGTCCATATGGGAGTAGGGCATGGCATGAAAGCCTTGGGCCAGAGCCCAGCCGTTGGCTCATCCGTCCTTTGATCCCACAGTCAGCATCTCTCCAGAGAAGGATCCTTATAAATTCATTCCTGAAGTTCACTAGACAGTAGCCTAGACCAAAGCCCAGTATCCAACCCCTTGATGTTTTGGACACTGCCCAAATCCTGTCTTCCCAGGGAAGGCCTCTTTTGATTGATTGTATTTAGAGTTGGAAATGCCACCTTGCCCGCATCACTTGGAAAACACAGTGAGCTCAAGACGCCGGTTCAGACGGACTTCTCTGCACAGCTGCCCATTTGCAGAGCATGTGGTAGGAATCTGTTGATAGGTTCTTGACAGAAGTTATGGCTTGTTTATCTGGTAGCTTTACTTTGTGCCTCCGACCCAACCCGGAAACCCTTCCTCTTCTAACCTCTTGGCCTGCTATTATACACAGAATCGTCTACACGATAATTTTGGTAACCATGATTCATCTTACGACAAACACTGCGTAAAGAAAACAGATTTGTATTGTCATAATTAAAGCAAACTATTGGATGGTTTATCCATACAATCCTAACAGTTCTGCCACCACTAGCACTGTACCTGACCAGCAGAGCTTTCAGTAAGTCACTGTAGGGTGTATTAACCCATGTAATATCAAAACAGGCACAACCTTGCTGTTTCTCAAGGCTGGAAGGAATTGGAAGCCAGCAGGATTTCTTTCTAAGGTTACTGCTTGACTAATGGAGGTAAGAAAATCTCTCCCACTCATCCCAGCTTTAACCCATTTAAACTGGACCCCCTTTTTCAGAAAGCCTGCAGTTCTGCTCTAATTTCTCTGAGGTTTAGAGAAGATACAGCTCATTTTTTGTCTTTGCAGTGCTACGTTCCAAAGCCACACATATTTGCTCTTTGTCTAACAGATAACTACACCCTGAAATGCCAGACCTTTTTTTCCCAGCAAAGGTATTTGTAAACAACCCTCTATTCCTGCATTCCAAAAAAATTAAATTACTCTGTCTCTTCCTACGAGGCATGTTTCCAGGGTCAGGCTTTCTCGCGGTTATTTGCTGAGCTTCCTCATGATGTTTCAGCTGCATTTTCCACATCAAGGCATCAGAAGAAAGATGGGGATGGGGAACAGAGGGGAGTTAGTCCACCAGTTGATATAAAGTAGGTTGAATCCCTTCCTTACACTGGGGCAGAAGCAGGGTGAAACAAATGGACTGAGGGACACAGTTGGTGTTCCAGGACACAGGACCATGGTGATTCCATACCCAGCACCCAGAGATCCAGATCTGCCAGCACCAATGAGCATCCTTAACATTTTTGGCTTCCTTGCAGCCACCACACTATCTGTCTAGATCTGCCCAACAAAGCCCACATACTCTGCATTTGGGAGCCACGTGTGAAGCCCTCCCATGCCCACAAGGATTGGAGGAGTGGGTGGGAGGGTATCCTCTGTACTTTGTCTCTACAGCTGCCATGCCTAATACCAACAGCAGCAGCTGCCAGTACAAGGGACGTGGATGTGTATCGCCTTCCGTGCGGGTCCTGTGTCAGATCACCCCGGTGTGCTGCGGTCTTCCTAGAGCAAAGCATCCTGCCAGGGAAAGCTTCTCCAGAAGATTCAGCAACCCCCTAGGCGATGGGTGATTTCAGTAAGTGTAGCAACTTCTCTGCTACAAGTGATACCAGCTCTTCGGATTCAGCTCTTCGTGAAATCCCCCAGGCGAACGCAGGGACAGAGAGACAGGAGCCTCATACGGCAGTTCCACAGACGTAGCCTTTATTGTGCAGCCTCTGTGAAGGGGAAGCAAGGGATGAGAACTCCCTTCCGCAGGGGTAGAGGCAGAGGTTTATATATGGGAAAGGCAGGGGGTAGGATAGAAACCAATTAGCCAGCAGGCTACAGGTAATTACCATAAGGAAAACAAGGCATTTTGGGAACTCACCATGACCAGGAGGAAGGTTGCTTATCTCTGGGTAGATTCTTTTGAGCCTCAGGCCTTTTTCCTCCAAGGGAGTGCAGAGGGCTCCTGCACCAAGGGCTCACAGCCCTCCACAGGTGTGCCCTTTGTAACTTAACTTTCCCAAACAACAGCACAGCTATTTGTCCTGCAGGATGCTGGGAGGCAAGAAAAATCAATTGGTTCTGCCGTGAGTATCCTGGAGGGTTATTTTTCAGCAATGCCGAGTGAGGCAGCAGCAGAATTCCAAGCGAGGGATGCACAGAGGAGGGCAGGACACCTGCACACAACATAGGTGTGCAGGTAAGGGTGGCAAATGTGGAGTGTGTGTTTGCAGTAGTAACCATGTGATGGAAAAACAAGGCAAGGATCTGCCAGAGGCAGCTGCAGGCAGGGAAGTCTCTTCCTCTGTGGCAGGCAGCAGGGGCCTGTGGGTTGTTTAATACACCCTCAAATTCCTGCTACGTGATGCAAATAAGACATCACCCAGATCCCAATCCAGCACCCAGCAGCAGCCAGGGAGGATTTCAGAGGAGTGTCTGGTGTCTGTTCTGGGCTGCTCCTGGAAGTCTTTCTCACTTGCCATTCCAGTGGCATGGTGCAGTTGGGGACTTTGCAAGATCTCCTGCCTGTGGACCCCAGCACGTGGCTAAACACCTGAGGACACAAGCATCTGAAAAGCAGGAAAGCAAATTTGCCATAGATCCAAAACTGACAGGTTTTCACAACAATGTGTTTGTGTGTGCACTGATGAGAGAAAGAAATGATTCAGTATGACTGGGGAGAGGACTCACAGACCCTCACCAGGAAGGCACAAACCCTGAAGAGACCAGGGAGATGAGAGGCGGGACACAGGTACAGTGAGGAGGTGTGCGGTGAAAGCGAGAAGGAAATTAAGGCACAGTCTCCGCATTCAGGTTCCAGTGAAAGATGTCAGGAGATTATCTATGCCACATCCAAGGGTGCCCTTAAGGGGTCTGGGGAGTTTCCCCCTTGCCAGGAGTGTTTGTGGTGGTAGAACAGACAGCAGCATGGGCACCAGCAAATGACATAAGCACATCAAAACCACAAGATAACTTTTGTGGGGGAGAGAGCTTTTTAATGCAACCTCAGTGGGGAAGGAGAGGCCTTCATTGTCTTTCCAGTTCCCCTCAAGGACAAAATTTCTTTCCCCTACATGACAAGGTGCAATTTTTTTCCCTGCCATCAGCAAAAATCTTTCACAGATTAAATATGTTCTAATAGGTCTCCAGGGAAGCCTCTTTGTCCAGCTCGTAGTGCATAAAATCACAGGAAACAGCCTGCCTGAGGACTTTCCTCAGCAACTGGAGGAAAGATAAAGCTGCTGGGACACAGGCATAGATATCCCATCGGTTTTAGACTTGGGCTTCATCCTGTGAAGTCTCATCCCTTTTGCCTGCAGCAGGACCAGAGGATGCTCAGCACCAAGCAGAACTGGTGTTACACCTGCCTTGGGCACTGCACCAGAGCAGATGTCTCATTTCCAAGTCCTTTCATCTTTCCATGCTTTCACTGCCCTTCCCAGCTGGAACCTGTAGAACATATTGATTTCTATTAACATGTACAGGTAACATTAATTAGGTAACATTAATTAGGTAACTAATAGGTAGTATTAATACTACCTATTAATAGGTAATATTAATAATATTAATAATAATATTAACATGCTCAGGTAACTTTTCCTGAGCAGGATTTTGACCCAGGTGTTACTTTTAAAACCCCCGTGTACCTGTGTGGGGAAGGGCACAGGACTACGGTGGGCACACAGTGGGATAAAGGGCTCCAGGTGGGCAGGCAATCATGGCCAAGTGCTTGATTTTATTTTTGAACTTCACTTCCAGTCCTCCCATTGTCCGATTATTCACAAGCTTTGCTCTGCACTTATACCTGTGTTAGTCATCCCCCCTCTCCTCTCACCCATCCTTACTCAAACCAGTGCATCCAGTGAACTGGAACCCAGCTTTTCCTGCACAGAGGTGGGATCCTTGGGCAACCCCAAGGCTGCTCTGTACCAGTAAATCTGATGTCCTGTCAGCTGCCACCAGCCCTGTACCCAGCAACTCACTAGGAATCCCCAGCTTTGACTCTCCTCCCACAGCAGCATCTGCCATGCCAGCATCCACAAGGAGACCATCACAGGAGTTGTTCCCCAGCATCCCCTTCCCAGGCTTTCTGGAGCAGCTCAGAGCAGCTCCACACCAAATTTGCTGCGTTTTAGTAACTTTCCCAGGACCACTTAGGACACATTGCTTGGTCCAGGTGGCTGGTATCCCTGTGTTGAAGGAATCTTTCCTTTTTCCCGCATCTCTTCTCTTCCCACGGGAACAGGATGCCCCAATGACAAGATGCTGCATTGTATCCTTCACTCATATGAACAGTACTTGTTACAATTACTGTTTAGGGAAATTCTATAAATAAGTACAGCAGGTTTAAGCCTTCTTTTTATTTATTTTAATTAAATACTTGTGGATAACAAATGGCCAAACTTCTCAAAGAAACAACAGTAAATCTGAAGATTTAAACAAGGTCAAGGAATCATAATCCTCTTCCTTGGAAACTGTCTTTTAGATATATAAACTCATACGGGATGGGAAGAGGGAAGTTTGCTGAATTTCCCCAAGAGACTTCAGTGACCCACCATTACTTCTGCATTACACTGATGCAGGGCAGAGAGGATCTGCTTGCACCATCCTTTTCTCCAGCTTTTTTTGGATATTCTGCAGCAGAATGATTTTAGCAAATAGCAAAGTCCATGGTCTGATGCTGCCAGCCAAGTAGTGACCAAACCAACCACTGCCCTCTGCTGAACACAGCCTGGAATCCCCACGAAGCTCCCAGTGGTCCAGAAAATTATGGTTGAAATTCTGTTTTGCCAGGAGGATGGGAAAAAGTCAAATTACTCCCTTAGATCATGAATGTTCCCTTTGGGTCAGCTGCCAAAATCCTTTATTTCATGGCTTCCATGTTGTATTCCTGCCACACCGTTACATCTTTACAACATATTTAAGTATCTCCTTCAACCTCAGAATATTAATCACTCTGGTAACTAACACAGTCTGGGTTCAGTTTCCCTCACTACAAGAGCTCAAGGAGCCCTGGATGTTTCCTCATGCACAACTTGGTGTGCTGGACCCCACAGAAATCCCTGCTGGGGTCTCCTGTCCCTGAGCTCCAGCTCCCTGCTGGCAACAGACAGCACTGTTTGTTCATGGCCCTCAGCAGTAAGCACTGCGGAGGCTGTACCCCAAATTCTGTGCTCAGTTTTGGGCCCCTCATGACGTGAAAGACATTGAGGTGCTGGAGCAAGTCCAAAGAAGGGCAATGGAGCTGAGGAAGGGACTAGAGCACAAGTCTTGTGAGGAGCGGCTGAAGGAGCTGGGAGGGGCTCAGCCTGGAGAAAAGGAGGTTCAGAGGGGACCTTATCACTCTCTACAACTCCCTGACAGAAGGGTGTAGCCAGGTAGGGGTCAATATCTTCTCCCAAGTAACAAGAGACTGAACGAGAAGAAATAGGCTCAAGTTGTGCCAGCGTAGGTTCAGGTTGGATATTAAGAAAACTGTCTTCATGAAAATGATGGTCAAGCATTGGAACGGACTGCCTAGGAAGGTGATGGAGTCACAATCCTTAGAGGCATTTAAAAGACATGTAGATGTGACATTTAAGAACGTGTTTTAGTGGTGGACTTGACAGTGCTGGCTTAATAGATGGACTTACTGATCTTAAAGGTCATTTTCCACCTAAACAATTCTATGATTCTATTATTTTTAGTCCCCCTCAGAGCTTCTTGTACACGCGCCCCCAAATCCCTGAGGGTCGGTCACCACTACCCCCATGGCAGTCCCTGCTTCAGGACCTCTGGCATGGCTGGAAATGGCCCCCAGAGCTACATTTAGCTGAAGGCAAAGGGTGGGGAGGCCCTGGCACAGACTGCCCAGAGAAGCTCTGGCTGCCCCGTCTGTGGAAGTGTTCCAGGCCAGGCTGGACAGAGTCTGGAGCAACCTGCTGTTGGACAATGCATCTTTCAGGCACAGCAGTGGGAGGGGGTTGATGCTCAGCCTTGTCAGGGAGGGGGCCAGCTGCAGGGCATGTCCCCCCTTGGGGCTCCTCAGCACTCTGACAGGGTCCCGCACACGGGCTGGGCCGTCCTCGCTCCTCGTTCTCGTGCGCCCCTGCTCCAGCCGGAGCTCGGCGCTGGTTCCCGGCTGCACCCGGGGCCTCGCCGGGCCGAGGGGAGCGGAGCGGGACGGACACCGCGGCTGCCGCGAGATGGCGCTGAGGGAGAGGCCGAGGCGGGAGCGCCGCGGGCCCCCGGGGACGGCACCGTGGGCCCTCGAGGGCGGGTCAGACCTCGTCCCTCAGGGACGGCACCGCGGGCCCTCGGGGACGGGTCAAACCTCGTCCCCCAGAGACAGGATTTCGTCTATCCTGGGGCTCGGACCTCGTCCCCTCAGTAACAGGACCTCCAGTCCCTTGATGCGGGGTTCAGCGTCCCCTCAGTGACCGGAACCCCAGTCCCTCGGTGGTGGGGCTCAGACCTCGTCTCCTCAGTGGTCAGACACCAGTCCCCTTAGTGGCAGGACTACCCTTCTCTGCAGTGCGGGCTCAGACTGCATCCTCTGAGGCAGAACCCTCACTCTGGCCCTTGGCTGTGGGGGCTCAGATCATGTTCCCTCACAGGAAGGATCCCCCTGCTCTTCAGTGGGGCTGGGACACACATAAGGCAGGACCTCTCTGGTGGGGCTCAGACCTTGACCCCTCAAAGCCAGAACCTGCAGACCCTCAGTAGAGATCTCAGTGTCCCCTAAGAGGCAGGAGCCCCCTGCCCTATGGTGGAGCTCAGACCACATCCCCCCAGGGGCAGGACCCCTACTCCATCCCTTGGTGGAGTGCTCAGACCTCTTCCCCCCAGAGGCAGGACCCCCACTCTGCCCCCTCGATGACCAGACCCAGGGTGTTGGAGCTCTCCAGACACTCCTCCAGCTGCCTGCAGTCAGGAGCAGGACCCAGGCCAGGTACTGACAGCTGTGGCCAAGGCAAAAACCATTGAGACCATGGCCATAGTAAGAAGCCCAGGCTCAGCAACAGAGGGAGCCCAAAGATGCTCTGGGCAACCCTGCTTCCCTCAGCCTGTGACATGGGAAAGGGGACACACTCATCTCTTTGCCCATCCCCACACATATCATAGCTGAGTTGTGGCCTCATCGCTCTGAGCACTGAACAGTCTAAGTGCTCCCAAAACCAGCACCAGCCAGGCATGGGACATGGTCAGGGCTGGGAATTGTCTTTGGGCACGGTCACAGCTGAGAGTTGGCTTTGGGGGATGCTGTGCAGGAGTAGCTCCTCTAGCCAGGCACTGGAAGGTCACAGCTGGGAGTTAGCTTTGGGGGATGCTGTGCAGTAGTAGCTCCTCTAGCCAGGCACTGGAAGGGGTGTCAGCCTGCTACAGACCCTTCCTCTGTATGGGTAGCACTGGCAACTTGACAAGAAGGGTTCCCCTGTTCTTGCCTTGGCAAACACATGCGTAACTGTCCATGGGATAGCCCTGGGATAACCTCTCCCACTGCAATTCCTTCCTCTGTACTTGCTGAAGCCCCAGTTTGGTCTAAATGACCCCCTTCATCCTGTAGCCACACGAGGAGGTCACCACCTGTGTCTTGAGTAGTTTGCTGAGCCATATTCAGTGTCCCAGAAACACCTGGCTAGAGCCGCTGTCATGGTCTGGAACACACCCACTCCAGGGACAACTGGTCCAAGCCCAGGCCTCCAAGAGAACTGTGGTTATCCAGCATGGGTGCACCGCTGGATCCATGACTGGGAAATGCTCTGGGTCAGTCACATCACTGGAGCATGTATGGGAACGTTTTCAGCTCCAATACAATCCTGCACAGTTACATGCTGCACTAGGCTCTGACAGTTTCCTGTCTGAAACTGTTTCATTTGTCATCTTCTTGAGTTGCCACTAAATCAGAGGGGGAAAAAATGCTATGACTTATCCATTCCATTCTCAAACACAAAGTGCTCCTGGTTAGGCAATGCCTGCCTATCAGGAATTTCCTTTGGGTTACCAAGTCACTACGGAAGGAAAATGTTCTGATGGAAATAAGTTACCACACACCAGTCCTGGGAACCACTTACCTTGGAGCATAGAGCTCCAAACCAGATCACCATGGTCACCTTATGCGTCATCCCCATTCAGTAGCTGCATGTCTGGAAAAGCCCCCAAAAAGCTCTGTTCAGGGTCTTGCTCAACTACAGCCTTTCATGGGCATCCCCAGCAGTTCACAGTCAAGAAAAGACTTGAAATGTAAAGGATTTAAAAGCAATGTGCTGTAGCAAAAAGGCAAGAGACAGCAAGTATGTTGCCAAGGTCATGGATCCATGTCAGATGATGTCACCCACCCTCTGCATTACAGAGAAGGAAGGACCCAGCCCAGTTCCTCTCTGACGTTAGGTCTGACTCTGGTACAATTTTTGGGTGTGAGAATGAGCTGGGCACTCGAAACATTTCTTTCTTCTAAAGGCACAAGTGAAGTGCTCAACCTCGCCTCAAGCTAACTTTGACTTGGGTCAGTCCAATGCTAACTGGGAAAGGAGAGAAAAAAATCCCAGGCACAAAGTGAACCCGAAGCTAAGTTCTGCATTCCTCTTGGTAGAAACCCTGAAACGTGGGAATAGTTAAACACAGTCAAAATGGCACGTAACAAACTGAGAACAGCAATGACCATCTTCCAATGCCTTCCTCAGAATATTGACAGATTCCACACCCTCACTCTGGCAGTCCCTGTGCAGTCCTTTCCTCAGCTTTACCTCTTGCACACTGAAAGAAGTTTGATGCCTTTCTTTGAGGTTTCCTAGAATGTCTCAGAGGCATGGAAACACTATGCTGCTTCCCAAGGTGAAGATGTCCATGTCCAATTTATTCCCCCTTGATCCTCCACTGGTACTACCTTTTAACATAAATACCTATTTTACCACAATATATTTAATATAAATACTTCTTTTTCACCCAGACTTCTTTTGCTTTGCTTACAAACAGCATCTTTCAGCTTTGGTTGACCAAGTGATTTTTACGCTCTTAACAAAAAATACATCTTGCTTTCCCTGATCCAAGCATAGTCTGAATTCCCTGAGACTATGCTGCACTCTGTAGACCTGCTTGTAACCCTTGGTGCTTAATTCCTCCTTGGTTTTCCTTAGGAACAGAAGCTTCCATGGTTCAAAATGCAGCAAGAGACATAATATTTATCTTCTCCCACTTCTGTCCCTCATTGCACATATCTCTCTCTGTGACACACAGCCTGCTGCAAAGCCACGAGGCATCCATATGCTGGGAACATTTTTTGACGTTCCTTTCCTAATCCATTTGAACCCTAACAATTTGACAGGTCAGGCAGACCTAACAGGTTTTGCTCCCAGCTGGCAGAGAAGAACAGAAGAGCTCATCCCCCTTTAAGCGTGACCCAAAGGACCAGGAGGCCACATCAGCCTCCAGCCCTGTGAAATGCATAATTCGGCAGGGTGCTCAGGGAGACAATCACCAGTAATCCAGGAGCCTTTCCCTCTAATTTACACTCACGAGGACAGGGCATGTAACCTGCCTGTGACTCATCTCGTTCTCAGGCAAAGTGCCACAAAGGAAGAACACTCAAAACGGCCCAGGACAACTCTCCACTACTTTGCTCCAACTAAAACAGGAGGAGAGGCAGCTGCAGAGTTGTTTCCAAACAGATCCACAGTGAAACGGTGACACAGCAATTCACACAAGTCCAAAACAGAGCACAGCTCTGACATAAGCAGCCTCTTTTACAACCCAGCCTAAGGAGGGGGGCAGCTCACCTGGCTGGGAATTTGATCTGTTTCTGAGTGACAAGTGAAAGCAGAAGAATGTGGTGATGCATCAGTCAGAAAGAGTTGAGAGCAGCAGCCAGGCAACTCCAAAACCTGCCCCTCTTTCCTGCAGAGTTGTGTCCCACAGGTCAACATAGGCTATTATTTCAGAGGCAGAGGGGTTTCCCCAGCCTTGCAGATGAAATGTAGGCTCCATGGAGGAAGTACAGTGAGTGGCTACATCTGGCTAAATATCCATGTGGAGAAACGGTACCATTACCACCTTGGCATTGTTGTCCATCCGGGCTCTGGGGTCCCCTATACCCTCTACCCTAAAACATTAACGTACCCTGGTAGTTATTATGGTTTTCTCAGTATATTGACACTTTGCTTAGACCACGTTAAGTTTCTATGTCAGCAGTGTAAGAACTAAAGTAACTTTATTTCTAAGCAGTTTCATTCACTTTGTCCTGGCTTAATGCACACGCTTTCATTTCACCCCTTGGGTAGTCAATTTAAAATGCAAAGATGTCTCTGCAGAGATGAGCTCCCACCTAACTGCTATGAGCTACTGCCTTGGCACACGTCACAGACTTATTTCTCTGTGCTTTAGTTTGGCCTGGTTCTGGAAGCTCTGGAAACTCCAGCAGGAAAGACTAACCTGGCTAGTATTTGTAGGGTGCTATCTACATCCTAGCTGAGACAATTTCAACATAAATGTTGACTGTATTTATTCTCCCCTGCATTTTCTCACACAGGACCCCCACAGGACCCCTAATCCTCTTCCCACTCACATCCATCTGGCGAGTTGAGCCCAGCCCTTTAGATCTGAGTTGATACCAAAGCTGTAGTGTGGGAGGGCAGAGACACATGGGGAGCAGGGCCAATACAGCTACAGCCATCCAGGGAGAGGAGCTGGCATAAGCCAGCAGGAACAGAATGAATGGGGAAGGGGTGTCGGGTAGAGCAGGTGTCCCTCTGAGACTATGGGGCTGCTGGCAAGTCTGAGGCCATGGTGGTTGAAGGGGAGAGGAGAGTGCCAACAGCTCAGAGAGGAATAAATTGGGTGCTCTGGTCTGACTCATTCAAAACTCTGTGTCCATCCTTTGTACACACGGAAATGTGGTGGGAGGGGTTCCTCCGTCCCTCCCTGAGGAGACAACACCCAAGTCAACCTCATCAGTAGAGGGTGGCCACAGCCAAAGACAAGGAAGAAGAAAAGGCATTAGTGACTTTCATGAAGAGGCGCTGCTGCATCCCAAATAATCTTCCTTGCTGAGAGTACGGGAGCCAGCAAAGCTTAGAATCACAGAATAATAGAATATCCTGACTTGGCTTCATGTCATTCCCTTGGGTCCTGTCACTGTCACCAGAAGAAAGAGACTGGTGCTGTCCCTCTGCTTCCCCTTGTGAATAAGCTGTAGTTTGTGATGAGGACTCTCCTCAGTCTCCTCTTCTCCAAGCTGACTAAGCCAAGTGACCTCAGCCACTCCCATATGACTTTCCCTCCAGATCCTTCACCATCCTCTGGATGCTTTCTAACAGCTTAAATCTTTCTTGAATTGCAATGCCCAAAAGTGCATATAATATTCAAGGTGAGGCCGCCCCAGTGCAGAGCAGAGTGGGACAATTCCCTCTCTTGCCTGGCTGGTGATGCTGTACCTGATGGCCCCAGGACAGGGTTGGCCCTCCTGGCTGCCAGCCACTGCTGACTCACATTCAACTTTCCACCAACCAGGACATGCAGGTCCCTTTCTGCAGCACTGGTTCCAGGGTGTCCATACATCCAGGGTTCTCCCATCCCGTGTGCAGAACCCACCACTTGCTGTTGTTGATCTTCATACGGCTGGTGTTTGTCCAGCCCTCTATTTCTTCAAAATCTCTGCCTTCGAGGCAATCAACAGCTCCTCCCAATGTAGTTACCAAGGTCATTCCTCTTGCTCTTCTTGAAAAGTGGGAAAACATTTGCCAGCTTCTAGCCTGTGTGGCACATAGATCCTACCAAGACAGAGAACATGATGGATGTCTTCAGGAGGGCTATTAAGCGTGCAAAATAGCTTAATAAGCTCACAGTGAGATGAAATGAGGTACTGTATTTTTTAAAGTGTAAATTATGCTTCTGCTTTTAAATCATACTTCTCACAGATTGCATTCTCAGGAATGTCCAAGCTGATCTGTATCTCCGTAAAAGTTTAGTCTTCATTAAACCAAGGAAATGCATCATTTGAAGGAAGCCTTTGTGCACTCCAGACACAAACTTCTCCAAAATCCCCCCCCAGCTGAGACAAACTGCTAGGAGGCTTCACCCTTCTGCTTCAGTACAGGCAGCCACAGTGTTTCAGCTGACATTCTGGTTCTGGGAGAAGGTTCAACTCTGCCCAAGGTTATAACCAATAAGTGAAATTAGCAGTGGCTTCATCTCAGTTAACCTCAAATTGCCTCTGTCTACACAGACGTGCCTTGAAGCAATTGAACTCCAGCTTTCCCCTGGCACTGCATCAAGCACCATGGATTTGCATTTGAGTTTTAGCCCATACTTCACATAACATTTATGCAGACAACAGGCATATATGAGCACTTACCATCAGCTTCCCTTCCTTCTTCCTATTTCCACAGCAAATTGGCAAGGAGTGTTTCTGACAGGCTTTTAAAGCCCAAATGGTCAAAATAAATAGGAATTTATGGACTACTAAGGCTATAGGAATAAAAATAAGACCCTGCTACTGAGCTGTAAAACTCGGATGCAGCCTACATTAAATCATGACCTGTATAGGTCCCTTCTGACCCAAACTATTCTATGATTCTGTGGAAGACCCTCCACACACAGCACAAGACTTTACTGTGCATAGAGATTGTATTCACGTGTTCACATGGTCACTACAGGTGAAGAGTTAGAACGCTAGCAAATTGTTCCCTTCACCCTCATCATTCCCAGCACTCTATGGCACAGAGATCACTGGGGCTGCCTTCAGAGATTTAGTTTCACCTTCTGAGTCCCACTGCCTTCCCACTGGGAGACACAGGCAGTTGGAAAAGTCAGTGGTGCTCTGGAGAGCCTGGGAGTTTGGTTCATTGCAACCAGATGCAGGAGCTGGTGATGCAGTTTGTTTAGAGCAATGTCAACATCTCTTCATTCTTGCAAAATAAAGCAATGGATGTATCATGGACACACCTCTATGGCAGTGCCCTAAAACTGGCAGCAATACCTTGCTGAGATGTGTAGATGTAAGAAAACATGCAGAGAAAATGACTTAATGCAGACAAGGACAGAGTCGTGCCCTGTGCCTTCCCACATCTCCAGGATGTTGTTCAGCACAACACCCTGTGCTTCACCACAGCAATCACCAGTGATGTGCTACAAAACTTCAGCAAGTGACAAGGCTCCTTGGGATCTGGCTAAAGGAATTCAGACACAGGCCAAAAGTGGAAGGTGGCCTACATGGAAAATAAGTTCTGCTGAGAGATACCAGCCTTCATGCTCCTCTTTTGGGGATAACACCCACTCAGCAAATTTGAGCAGCCCATAAAAGTGATACAAACTGAATGATGGCTGGAGGAGGTGGCAGAAATCTGTCTCAGAGGAGAGCACAGACTGAGCTACAGCAGATGTCTGCTTAGACACCAGTTAGACAAAATCCTCTTTTGTCTCTTTCTTTACAAAACCACAGTCAGATAAACATCAAGATCTTTTGATGTTCCTGAAATATTGTGGGGTCTTGGCAAAAGACACAGTGAGATGCTTGGGACTTGTTTACCTGGTCCACGCATGTGGTAGTTCAACAGCATTTCTCAGATCAAAAGGAGAGGCTAGGCCATTTTTATTCAAAGTGCACAAGGTCTGAAATCCCCAGACCCCCTCATTTCTGTTTGCTTGGCACTTCCTTTGTGCTGATTTTTCATTTCCATCTGAAAGTCTTCACTTTTGGATTCAAGTGCTGCGATGTGAATCAGATGCTGTCAAGGAGTAACAATCTGTCCTCTTAAAATGACAATGTGTCCCTCGCTTTTAAAATAAGACTCATTGGCATTGATTTATTGAACAATTGCAATATTACTGCCTGCTGGTCCCATTCCCCTTCAATCTGTCCCCTTTCCCACTGTCCTTCTGGGCACATGGACACTTGCAGATTATAATCCCGTTTTCCTATCTTTTGATAAATCCTCCCAGAGACAGTCAGGTACCCACATGTATCATTTCAAGCAATGTTTTTTACCTCTTCTTTCCTTTCCAGCCATTATGCCCTGGAAAAATGTCTACATCCATCACTGCTGCTACATTTCAGACCATCTTTCTCAGTTCTCTATAGAGACTGCAGGCTCCCACCAGCCCTTAGCCTGCCCTATTGCTCCACAGCCATAAGAGTGGCAACTCTTGTTATTTCAAAGATGGTTTCACAGCAGAGGGAAAACAGAAGGAAGTAAGATGCTCACAGAAACTTTCAGAGGCTCCTTTCCCTAGCAGCTTCCAAGACCACAGCCCTTAGGACCAAGCAGAGGCATCTGGAAGACACCTGCACCTCCAAGCCCTTCAGAAACCCTGTGGAACATCTCTGGCTGGCTGAGCACTCTCACCACACCTTGGGCCATGAGGGACTGAACAGACGTAATGCTCCCGTAGCAGACATAAAGCACACATTGCACAGCTCCAGATCTTTTTCCCTCGGCCTGTTTATAAGAAAGGATGTCAGTGCCAGGCACTCCTCGCTCACTTGGCTGGGCTGCTCGGCACAGGGGAGGTGCTGGATCAGAGGCTGCCTGTTTTTCCCCTCCTAAACCCCTAGTGCTGCACCTCATGGAAACTTTGGCCCAGACTCTGAGCTGGTGCAAATGGTTATATCACCATTTGCAACCCAGGACAAAGATGTTTAAGCTGCTGTAAATCAGGATGGATCTGGATCCTTTGCCTCTGGTGCATCCCTGCATGTGCCGTGACTTTATAAGCGATAACTAAGAATAACATTTAGCCTCCCAGCCTGAGTGCTGTGCAGAATATCAAAGTAATTCACCAGGAGTGCAATAACATTACTTTCTTCTGTCCTTCACCATCATAAAAATGTCCTTTCCTCCCACATCCAGGGAAATAGTGAAGTCACTTATCCCCTAAATTATACTGAAATCAACAGAAGCGGCAGAGTCCTTGTTTTACCTGATGTTCCACTTGAGAAGGAGCAACGTGAGAGGCTCTGTCATGGCAACTGCTCGTCCCTTGCAGACGAGCTGTCTCCAGGCCTCTCTGATTACATCTTTGCTGTTATAATTCACATCCTGCACTTATTAGTGATAAGGTCAATGGGAGCAATTACAATGGGAGCAGCTGAAAACTCTGTTGTTGCACATGCTCCCAACGACACTCACTGTGCTACAGAAACCAAAAATAACTTCCTGGTCTCCCAGAGCAGCATGGAAAACATTTCCCTGTATTTTTGAGGTTATGGATAACTTCCCTTCTTTAGGTTTGCAGTGGCTATTTCTCCAGGAGAGCCAAATACAAATCTCCCTTGGGGCATGGACCGTTTCCTCTGCTTTCACCCTGGAGATCTCCATGTCCTCCTTATGAGGGCAAAAAGTCACTCTCCCTCACTTCTCTGACTCCTATTTAAGTGTACACAGCTTTAACTCAATATTTTTCCCTTTCTTTTTCCCAGCATCCTCAGACTTATCATCTTACTTTAGGGCTTTTAATACCTGTATGAGGGTGTGAGCTCTCAGTGCACACCCATGGCAGAGAGCAGTGACTTTGCTTGTGTCCTGTGTTGTTCCTCTAAATGAAACACACAAAAGCCCTGAAAGTCCCAGAGGCTCTTTTCTGCTTTCCTAGTAAAGAGAAGGGAGTGTTCCAGGAGCTGCATTTCTTCCCTAAGAGAAACCGCATCTGCACTGCCTAGCATGACAGCAATGGACCAGGAAAATTACTTCTGCTCAAGAGATCTAATTTTTTTGCTTCGTCCTGCCACTTTCCCATTTCTTCCCATGCTGTCTGTCACTGCCATCACTGGCTCTGGCTCTGAGTAGCAAAGGCAGAGACTGCCTCTCTGCACTGGCTTAAAAGTTCATGAATTATTTCTGATGGTCTATAAACGTTATTTGTTTTTGACAAACAGTCATAAATTACAGAACCACGGTGAGTCTTAGAGGACACAGGAATGGGATATGAGAATCCAGCTGGGTTGAGAGTGAGAAAGAGGTGTATCCAGGGACCCTTGTGAAGGTCTAATCCTGCAGATAAGTCACTATATTATAAAAGTCATTAGCACAAATTGTTTTTCTAGGGAGAATCTGAGTCCCTTTCCCCCATCTGTTTGAAAATACAATTCACATACACATGGGGTGACCCTAGAACTGCCATTGCAGTGACACCTGAAGACCTCAGATGCCAGCAAGGCCCTGCTGCACTGCCCTATGGAGATGAGGCAAATCCCTGACTCCAAGTACAATAAACAGGCAGTGCTGGGCAGAGGAAGAAGGGATTCAAAGCCCCTCCACTCTAAATTTATTATTGCACTAGTCACAGAGAGAGATTCCTTTGCTGGGACTGATCTGTCTGCCTGATCCCAGACTCCCAAAAAAGCACATGAACTTCTGTGGTTTGAAGTGTGCTAAAGATTTTAACTTTTCCTGATCTAGATGCAAAAACCACCAGCTTTCTTGACAGCTACAACTGTGGTAATGTCTCATCAGAGCAAACATCTGTGTCTCATCTAACATACGGGGCAGCAAAAAAAGGGACCAAGTTATTCTGATAATCAGGCCAAGACAAGGAAGGCTTTAAGCTGGTGTGCACTGCTCCGCAGTCTCCAGAACACTATTAAATGTATGAGGATGTGCAAGACCTGGAACGGGGATCACATGGCCTTTCCTGAGCTCACAAGTTGCATCCAGTTAAGATATTGAGCATCACCATTTGTGAGCAGCCAGCTTCTCATGAAGGAAGCCTGGGTTCTGTAGGAAGGATTGAATCCTTGCAGGAGTAGGATCTCCTCTGAATGGTAAAATTCCCAGCAGTCACTCAGGCCCCCTCCAAGCCTATGGCCTCCCATCTTCTTCTTGCTCACCTGAAACCAAGACCTCAACACTTAGACTCTGCTCTCCACCTCCTTGACCCTGCTCTCCCTGATTCCTGGTCTTTTTCAAGAGCAGTCTTTCCTACATCCATCCCATAAACCTCACCATACTTCTTTTTCTCTCCCATGCCGTCTAGATCCTCCATGGCCCAAATCTCGGATGTTCTAGAGCCAGCCCATCCCAACACAGGGAACCATTTGGGTTACTCCTGCTGTCTTATGGGATCAGATGTGACAGCAGTGAACACAACAGAAAAGCTCTTCGCTGAAGGAAATATAGGGAGACTGGAGTTCAGATCTAATGACTGGGAACCATTTCAAGTGTTAATCATTCTTTGTTGTTCTTTATCCAAGTTGAAGCTAAATCTTAATCTCCTTAATCCCACTATTTCCATGTGAAAGGTCTGCAGGCAATGTGGGAGATAAACTCATTTATTTCTCTTAGAAGTTATGTCAAGGAGCATGATGGGAAGATCCGCATAGGCAGGAATTTTTAGGTACAGTCCCGCAGGGTGCGAGAGCCATGTTCTTTTTTCAAACCTGATTAATTCTGCATCAGCTGGGCACATTACAGACACCATTTTCCTGAAGTCTACAGTGTATTCCCTGGGCCACAGCTGCTGCTTCTGCCACTACTTGCTATTTGTGGAGTGATTGCATCTGACAAATAGCAATGGGGAGACATTTCAGGAATGACTCAGAGGCAAAGGCAATTTCACATCCAATTTTATATCCAAGGACAGCTTTTCACTGGTTACAGAAATATGAATGGATGAGGCTTACTCCCACTGCAGCACCCTCTTGGGATCTTGTCACATCCTAAGCCATGAGTATCCATCACCCTTCAGCATTTCTCTGCTCCAGGCACTGGAGGCAATGACTATCAAGCCCTCAGCACATTTCTTGGATTTCTCCCAGGCTGGTGACAGTGTGCTGGGTTTGGGTGTACCTGTTTATCCCTGAAGGAGCTGCCGGTGATTGGTCTCTCCTACCTGAACTACCTTTGTGAGACATCAGGATTTACTAACTGGGTTTTCTTTCCCAATCTGGGTGTCCTGAGACATTGCACGTAGCTGTGCTGGGATCTTGCTGATTTTCTCATCTAGTGGCCATCTACACCTGCCATTTTTGCAGCCTTCTGCTGTTTGTCCCTTCTGCTGCTTCTATACCAATCCTCATCCAATTTCCATTCTTTCCAGTCCCAACATTTCCATTATTACTCCCCAAACACACAAAACCCCTTCTCCCGCTGACAGCACAACACCACCTTCATGATGGGACAAGATGCTGCCACACAGGAACCTGCCCACACAGATCTCATCGTGTGAGATTTCAAACACAGTCCCAAGTTCCTGTGGGAAACACTGCAGGATCAACAAATTCAGGCTACTGCTCTTCAAATCCCTTTGCTAGAAACAACTGTAAACTTTTAGCCACTCTGGTGTAATCAACCAAGAAACACCCTGAGCCAAGGGTTGCATGTTCACACTGAGCTGTCCCTAGGGGAACATTTCTCTTTGCTAGCAGAGATTTGTGTGAATTTACCCCAGGGAGGGCTACGAAAACAGTAACCCTGCCTTCCTCCCCTCCCGCACCAGTCCACAGCGCAGAAGCTCTCTCTGCCCTATCCTGGCGAGGTCTGTAAAATGCTCCATGTCCACCAGTTTCACAGCACATGGCACTGCTGGGCAATTTGTGGAGTGGGAGCATGGCTAAGGGCATTCTTGCACTGTAGTGATGAATTATCCAGAGTGAGCAACCAGCCTGGCAGTACTGAGTGCTCAGGCTCCATCAGGGCAATGAGAATTGAGGCTATTTCCCTTCACATCCAGTCCTTTCTGCAGCACTATCCAAAGCCCATTCAGGAAATGAAGCAGCAAGCGGCAGATGTCAGTAGTGCAGCTTGCAACCTGCAATGTTGCTGAGCTTCAGATACAACCCCAGAGCTGGCATAATCCCCAAACAATTAAAAATGGATCTTCAGTGCTCGGTTTCCAAAGCATCCAGGTTATGAATTGCTGGTTACAGAACATCAGTCAGGGTGGGATATGGCCACAGTAGTGACTGTCCTGCACCTGCAGGACCCACCTGCTACTGGGAACTGAGAGAACCCTTGTCCCCTACTGTGGGTAAAGTCGCCCCACATCCCGGCTACCCCTGCACAGAGAATCATCAAATCACAGAATCATTTAGATTGAAAGTGACCTCTACAATCATTTACAGCCATTAACCTGGCACTGCCAAATACATCGCTAAACCACGTCCTTAAGTGCCACATCTACACGTCTTTTAAATACTTGCAGGTATGATGACTCTACGACTTCCAGGGGCAGACTGTTGTGATGCCTGACCACCCTGGTCAGACCACATTCCTCTGAAGCCCTGAACACTTCCAGGAATGGAGCAGCCACATCTTCTCTGGGCAACCTGCACCAGGGCCTTACCACCCTCACAGTAAAGAATTTCTACCTAATATCTGATCTGTCATCTTAAAGCCATTCCCTCTTGTTCTATCACTGCCTTTGTCAGAAGTCCCTTTCCAGCTCTCCTGTAGCCCCTTTAGATACTGGCAGGCTGCTGTAAGGTCACCCCAGAGCTTTCTCTTCTCTAGGCTGAAAAACTCCAACTCTCAGCCTGTCTCCATATGAGAGGTACTCCAGTCTTCTGAGCATCTTCATGGCCTCCTCTGGACTCACTCTGACAGGTCCACATCCTTCTAATGCTGGGGACTCCAGAGCTGGATGCAGCACTCCAGGTGGAATCTCACCAGAGCAGAGCAAAGAGGCAGAATCCCCACCCTCACCCACTGCCCTCACTGCTTTTTTAGCAGCCCAGGACACAGGGGGTTTCTGGGCTACCAGTGCACATTGACAGCTCATGTCCAGCCTCTCATCCACCAGCACGCCAAGTCCTTCTCCTCAGGCCTGCTCTCAATCCCTTCTATGCCCAGGCTGTATTTATGTTTGAGAATGCCCCAAAACACATGCAGGACTGTGCACTTGGCCTTGCTGAACTTCATGAGGTTCACACAGTAATGGTAATTAATAGTAGATACAAACACCTGTTTTTACTTCCACTGTTATGAATATTAATGATAGTAGTTGCTGTTATTCCTCTGTCAATTAGAAGAATAATAGAGTTATTGCTGATATTATATGCTGTTGTCATTGACCTGTAGCCCTGAAGCACCTCAGAGGGCTCATCATGGGCAAGGACACCTCTGTTTATGCTTTCTCTGAGCCAAGCCAGCCATGGTGGCCTGACCCTGGAAGCACAAGCCAAGAGGCTGCTTGAGGACATGCTGGATGGAGGTGGAGAGGTGGAGACATGAGACATGTCAGCACCCTGGCATGGTGAAAGCGAGCAAGTTGAGGAGTTGGGAGATCCAGAAGCGTTCCTCATCTCCATCACAACCTTTCTGCATGACCTCCAAGGAGGTATTTGGAAAGCCACTGGAGACAGGAGGCAGATGCAGCTTACAATGCTTAATTGCAGGTGTCTCCTTGTGTGTTAATGCCTGATCTCACATTACAGACACCAAGGAGCTCATCAGCACTGTCAGTGCAGACTAATTAGCAATCTAGCTGAGCGAATGTACAGCTAACCCATTTGCCTAAACATAAGCACCACATGTTATTTGAGATGCTTGGATGTATCTCTGACTGAAATCCGCTGAATCTCTTCATGGTGCAGCTCCCCACCAGCTATATGGAGACGTTACAGCTCTCTCCTCTACAGCCAAGTGTTCTGACATGCCACTCCCCACGATAAGAGGAGCCCAGAGCTCTGTGCTCAACTGAGAGACATCAGTTATATCAGTCACAACATTAGAGTTTTGCTTTGTGGCAAGGCCACAACGCTCAGCACCTGATTAACTCTGTTCTGGGCTTCTATATGAATTTCACATCTGGATGGAAATCTCAAGATGAGCCAAACACTACATCTATATTTTGGATATATTTACATACTTCAACCCATCCTGGAAGCTTGTAAGATATGTGAATGAGAAGACAGTCCAGCTACATGTGCTGACCACATCTCTAACAGTGATTCACTGTTCCAGTCAGGAACGTTGCAGAAACCAGTGTTGGTCCTGCTGGCCACCCTCTGCTCCCCAGGAGTGATACAGGACAAATGAGACTCCTTGTCCTTCCCCCAGCTCTGCTGCAGGTTGTACTAGAGACCTTCCAGTGTCCACTCCAACCTGAATTATCCTGCAATCCTAGACTCCTGAAACAAAGGAGTTTTTTGTGCATCCAAAATCATGGATGCACTATGTGAACGTTGTGCCCACCAGTGTGGCCTCATGTCAGAAAGGGCTCTTTCAGGGGCAGTTTTTTGTTAATTCCGAAATAACATCAGTTGTGCCATTTGTCCTTCTCTCATACCTCCTCTGTGCCAGGAGGCCTGGGGGGCTCTGCCTTGACAGCAGACCCCAGGTTGCCCTGGCCAGACCTGGCTGTGGAACCCCTGCCAAGGCAGCAAGGCTGGGGCACACCACTGCCTCCATCCAGCTCTGAGCAACAGCACAGCGGGGCCAGAGCACTGTCTTTGGCCCCTCTCCAGCAGGTGATTGACCTTCCTGCTTCCAAACAGGGGTTTTAGCAACAAAATCTGTGATCAGGATTTATTTGTGAGTCAGGTGGATAAATGGCAGTTAACCCACGTCCAGGAAAGGGCAACAGAACTGCGGAAGGGTCTGGAGCATAAGTTGGGTGAGGAACAGCTGAGGGAGCTGGGGAGGGGGCTCAGACTGGAGAAAAGGAGGTTCAGGGGTGATCTTCTTGGTCTCTACAACTCCCTGAAAGGAGGATGTAGCCAGGTGGGGGTCTCTTCTCCCCGGTAACGTGACTGGACAAGAGGAAATGGCCTCAAGATGCACCAGGGGAGATTTCAGTTCGATGCAAAATTTCTTCACAGAAGAGGTAGTCAGGCACTGGAACAGGGCTGCTCAGGGAAGTGGTGGAGTCACCATCCCTGAAAGTATTCAAAGATGTGTAGATGTGGCACCTGGTGAGATGATTTAATCATGGAGTTGGCAGTGTTGGGTTAATGGTTGGACTCAATTATTTTAGAGGTATTTTCCAACCTATATGACTCTATTGATTCTCTTTCAGCTACCTTTCATTGTGTGCTTCATTAAGCTGGTGACTTTGAGCCCTGGGCTATGGCTACACAACCAGCCTGGATCCCCATCCCAGGAATTAACATTGGTGATGGTTGTTGGATGGAGTTTGTGATTTCCTCCTCCTGGCCCAGGACTCAGCACCCTGTTTAATCATTTACAGCTGGGCAAAGGTGGGGCAGACACGGGGTGTCCCCGTGCTCTCAGTGCCTGCACAGGTGTCACACTGGAGGGTGTCCCAGCCTGCCCACCCTGCTGCTGCAACCCCACACGAGGCTGACCTGGGGACTCCTGCCCTGCTGTGGCAGAACTCTCCGGGAAGGCTGAGTTATTTCAAAGGGGTTTCAAAACACTGTTTACTCCACATCCAGCCATAGATCTCCCAGGTAATGCCATTCCTTTTCTTCACACTATGTGCCTACTTGACCCACGCCCAGTTCTTTGCCCTCCCCACCCAAGGAGAAATTAACTCCTTCCCACCCACGGCAAGACTCCCTGTCACACGTAGGGAGCCCTGGCCATGCCCTGGTGATACAATCTCTGTCCACAATGCTGACACTCCCTCGGAGCCCCAAAATGTGTCTGTGGGCATCCCAGTCCCTTCCTTGGAGTCAGCACCACCTCTGCAGTTCCCTTCCCCCCTGCCATGCATTGGCAGCATTCACATTCCTGGTGGGTGAGTGCCTTGCTCGAGGACCTCTGTGCCTGTCATTCTCTGAATCCTCCACTCACAGCCTCAGAGCCCCAAGCACGGCAAACACTGTGGGAACAAGAGCATCGGTAAGACACAAACAAGAAGACTGTAAGAAACTTGTGTGTCACTGGTGGGAGGGCCCTGTTTCCAAAGTAACTGGGTGGATCTTCAAACCACTGAGAGCGGGACTGGGAAGGACATGAGGAGGGGACTTGCCCGAGGCAAGATCAAGCGTGCCTGAACCAGTCCCGAGAGCTCTCAGTTTAACCTGTCCTTGGAACATCCAGGCTCACATTTGTTGCCTCCAACTCTGCCAAGTCCCTGCCTCGGTTTCCCTACCTGTAAAAGGAGGAATGGTCAGAACCAGAGGATTCATTGCTGTGTTACTGGAGAGGAAAGAAGGGGGGAGGGAAACCTTTGGCTGGTGATTGATGATTCATAAACATTTGGTGAAAAGCAGTTAATAAGCCTGGAGTATTGTGTACCTATGGGCAGGGACTGTGACTGGATTTCCAAAGGATACCAGGTATCTCCTTTTAACCTGTAGCAAGCCTTGCTTTTTTATTTTATCGGGCATGGAGAAGTGTGAGAATCACAGAGCTGGACTTCCTAAGAAAGGTCAACATTTGGTAGATTAGGCCAGCATCCTGCTGCAGTCAGGAGAGTGGCAAGAGGATCATTATTTGTGTCCAATACTGCATGCATCTGACATTCGTGTGAGCACATGATTCCAAGTACACTCAGAAGGGTGTTTTTAAAAGGGCAGCATTTTTATGGCACTTACAACTTCAACATTTGAACTCTACTGCCTTGAAAGACATCTTGAGCCTCCAAAACTGGTTATTGTGGGTCCAGGTCTCTGGTCAAGAAGAGTCTGGAGATGGGAGGTGGCAAAAGCTCCAACATGGGCTGTGGGTACCTTTGTGTGCTGGGGCTCATGCAGAGGCACAAACCTATTTCAGCTGTCTGAAACCATGGATGGACTGCACCTCTGCTGGAAAACATGAGGAGCCATGGACAAAAGGAGGCTGAAAACCAGGCTTTTAACCCCAGATGCTCTCCTGCACTATAACAGCATTCCAACATACATCTCAAAAACCTCCAATTTTCCAAAGCAGCAGGGAGAAAAAAACAAAACCAAAAAGGATTTTTTCTCAAATTTGAACAATAGTTTTGGCACCTGCCAGAGCAAACTTAGCTGAAGTTGATTTGGTGTCCTATATCTTATTATGTTCTTATTTTAGCTCTGAAGTCACTGCTTCAGCCAGTGACTTGATTCACTAAACCTGTGTCATTAAATCATCTCGCAGCTCTCCAGGGAACAGATAAGATTCAGGATGGCCTCTCAGCATTACTCTGCAATTTAGGTCTGTTTAATTCCCTTTAGCCAAGAAATATGATGAAAATGTATCTAGGAGACCAGTAATCAGCCATACAGCTTCTATTCTTGACAGATGCACAAGCCCAGCTTTCCACTGATAGTAATTGCTGAGAACTAGGACCTCATGATTTATCCAAGGCTCTTAGGAGCTTGATGTCTGCTGTTCTTCCAGCAGCGAAATGCAAAGTTTAAATATAAAACCTGCCATGAAAAGTTCTGTGCAATCCAACCAGCCAGTAAATTTCTTACAGATGATAGCACACTGATCCTGGCGTAATCCAATGTTTCATAAATGTCTTAGAAAATTAAGGCATAATTTTCTGCCCAAATGACAGAGGAGATTCACATGTCTGCAGAGTAAACACTGGCAACACTCTTGCATAAGAGCCAGCAATATTGTTAAAATTCTCCTCTGTGCTTCCTTACAAGGGCAATTACATAACCAGAAGCCTTCATCTATCAAAATAAATCCTTTCCATTAAACAAGATGCTGTAGTGCAAGTGCACAAACACACATCCATGGGAAGGAAGCGAAGGTGGCTGGATTGCATTGCCTGACTGACCTGGGAAGAGGATTTTAACCCTGCGGTGACTCACCCCTGCTGGCAGTTCTCTTTGGTTGATTTCTGGCTTTGACTCATGAATCATAGACCCCAACATGCCAGACACTGTGCTTCCACTTACACATGTACCATCCTTCATAACAGGCAAGGTTTGTGCCTGCAAAGGAGAATGGGTCAGAGCAAAACTCTGGCTGAAAGACCTGCAGGTGCACAACTGCCAAAGAAACCTCACCAGATGCTTGCCAAAATTTATCCTGCTCAGCCAAGCACCCTTAGGGACTAGTAGTTCTGCAGCTCCCTCTGCCAGAGGGTCCCTTAGTTCCTAGTTTATCCCACGCTGCAGTGAGATCTGAGAGTTAGGGCAATTCCTATCTGAATCCTGAGGTGACAGTAGACAGGAGCAGGTGTCTGCATGTGACCTTTCATCCAGATCCCGTAGCATCCATGAGGAGACGTTCCCTAGGATGAGGTGTCCTAGGCAAGCCTGTTTCCCTCTGACTGTGGCAGGTGAATCTGTCACAATCTGCAACACCTCTGCATCAGTTCTAAAACAGATACAGCAATGGGCAGCTTTGTCACCACCTCCTGGTACTACACATAGCAGCTGTCCCAGGAAGAATCACGTCAAGAGCCATATACGTGTCCCGAAGAACCATGTCCAGTTATAAAACCAGGAAATGTGCCAACTAACCTGGAATAAAAGATCCCTGCTGTCTTCTCCCTAACAAAAGGCCCTGGGAGAGCCTGGGCTTGCTCCCTCACAGGAAACCTGTGGGATCTCTTACCCTCACTGGGGCTTTCTCTTGAGCTGGTAGCTCAGATTAGGACAAATATATGGTCCTCAAGGGAGATAAGGACAAATTATGCAGGGGCTCTGAGGATGCCCATCAGGAGTTGGGATGAGCCTCGTATCTCTGGTCTTCTTATTGCCATCCATGGTGCAGCTACAAGGGGATAATTAGGGACAGAAGGGACAAGATTTAACACACGTGATCTCCTCTGAGGCAGCTGAAGAGGGATGTAATTCACTGAAGTGCCTTCCCTCAGCAGGAGAAACTTTCCTGACCACTGATAATGAAATAGCAGGAAGCAGTATTTTCCTGCTCAGAGCTGGCAAGCACACAGCACAGAGGGGAGATTTTTGGCAGAGTTCCTCTCAGAGAGCAGAAGGTAACATGATAATTGGATGAAGGCAAATGGGAAGCAAGGAGAAGGAGGCCACAATGGCAAGGTCGGAGCCTGCAAGAGAGCTCAGGACAGTTGTGAGCTGGGAAGGGAAGGGAAGCAAGCACAAGGAAAAATAGATAAAACAAGGAATAACTGGGATGGGGAACTAGGGGTAGGTCATGGGTATCCCCAGAGAGTCCCCACCAGGGGCAGACATACAACAGACATACAGCACAGCTGTGACCTGATGGTGTGTCTGGGACTCCTAAAGGGACCATCTCCCCTACTAAGCAAAAACATGAAACAAGATGAGTTTATTTTTGAAAAGATCCCACCTCATATTCAGGCTCATCCAGTTGTGATCTAAAAACCTCCAGAAGTTATCTTTCACTGCCATTTCTCTGGCTTCAATTCAGGCCCCTTGGGTTTCAAGGCTAAAACAATGCAATGTCATAAAACCACAGAATGGTTTGTGTTGGAAGGGACCTTCAAGATTATCTCATTCCAACCCTCTGCCATGAGCAGAGGCACTTAGCACTAGACCAGGTTTCCTAAAGCCCCATCCAACCTGGCCTTGAACACATCCAGGGATGGAGCAGCCACAACTTCTCTGGGCAACCTGTGCCAGAGCCTCACCACCCTCAAAGTAATGAATTTCTTTTTAATATCTTATCTAAAACTCCCCTCTTTCAGTTTAAAGCCATTCTCTCTTGTCCCCAGGTCCCGCACCACAACCCATCCAACTTCAATACTTTCCTTGGGAAAATAAATCCCTGCTTCTGAGGCTGCAGCTGGATCTCATGAGTGGCCAAAGGAGTTGATTTAACCAGCACAGAGACCAAGACTGGAGGACACTGCTTTGGTCCTCCCTCCCATCACAAGCATGACCCAGGCAACAAAGCCACAAAGCCATCCTCCTGCAGTAGCAGTTTTTGAGGTCTCTCAGCTCATCCAGTCCAAGACCCACAGACTGGGGAGCTACAAGGGCAACAAGGTACGGGAGAGGACCTAACAAACCCCTGCAAATCATTCACTGCAATGAACAAGCTGTCCTTGGAGAAGTGGATCAATGAAACCTGCTTTAAAGAGACTGTAAGGGTTTTTACAGAGAGATTGTTGAGATTTTTAGAAACTTCTGCTCTGGGGTAATACGTAGTGTCCTCATAGCATTGTATTTCCATTACTGGAGGCACTGGAAGAGACTTTTCCTTTATCCAGCAATTAATATTTGCAAAAGTGGTAGGGATTTTGATATCTACAATCTTTGGCACTTCACCAGCCCTGGCTGAAATGGGAAAGGATTCAAAGGTATGGAAGAGTGAAGGGGGGAAAGCACATCAAGAGAAAGTGAGGCAGTATTAGCTTCTTATTTCCAGTATATCAGAAATCAACATCGTTAACTATTGACTGGGGCATCCTGCTATTGCAGGAACTGGCCTTGAAAGGTATGAAAAGATGGCTCAGTCATTTCAGAAGTTCAGGATGATTCTGCCACTTCCCATTAGCATTTTCAGGAAAAGCTGGGAACCCGGTGGGAGGAGGAGAGCAAACACAAGGCGATTGTCTGAGTAACTTTCACGTACGTTCACACAGGCGGCTGTGCAGTGAATAGACCCATTGAAAGTGTTTCAAAGCCAGGCACGAGATTGGTGGCAGAAAACAAAGTTTTTGTTGGAAAGTATTAGCACTGGAACTAAATACCTGTTGTGCTCTGCCCATGGCAAGGCGGCAGCTTATCTCCTCAGCAGCAAGAAAGCAACACAACCCCTCTAGCAAAACAGCAAACAGCAGCAAGATTAATCAATAACACCCAAAAAGGAGACAGTGCAGGAACAAGCTGTCACTACTGTACTCAGAGGCCAGACCTACTCTAGGAAGCCACTTTCAAGCATTCGAAGATGAGACAAAAAAGGTTTTTAAGATCAATTACTCTTTGCAAAAGATCGTCTGTGATGGAGTTTCCATGGGTCCAGAGAAGGTAACACACAAGGTATGTTGGGAACCGGGGTCACCATTCATCCTCTGAGTCCCAGCAGGGTAAACACAATGCTTGGGACAGTAGAAATGTCAGAGCCTGCACCAGGCAGAAGAAAAAAATACAAGGAAAACTGCTGATGCTGCAGCCGAGGGGATTGAAAAGCTAGACTGACTTAGAGCAGGTCACTTCCACAGTGCTTGGAGCTGCCTTCAAATTATCTGGTCAAATGAGCGTTAGATAAGCAGAGCCTTTCTGGGCCTTCAGGGGAATTCAGACAAGAGGGTTATTCTGCAGCTGGGTGATGACTAAAACTTTCTGAGGCAGGTGGGGGATAAAACCCTGCTGTGACCCGAGACTCAGCTGGTGCTGGAGGGCAGGCTGGGAGGGTGCCCGAGGGAACCGGGGCCAGCTGAGCTGGGGCAAGGTCAGGGTCTGCCTGTGTCTGTCCTGCCCAGTCACCACAGCCCCGAGCTCTTTGAGGAACCTGATTTCAAGAAAGGGTTTTTTTCCCTTGGGTTTGTATTTCTGTCAGGTTTCCTAAGTGGCCAGGAAATCCCCTTATGCAATCGCTGTGCATGACTGTGACTCTGCTCCTGACCAACAATTTTTACCTTGCCAATGCAGGACTTTCAGAAGGCCAAAGAAAGGTTTTTTCAACATGTGATGTGAAAATGGGTGGGTGAGGAGAGTGAGGTGTTTGGGATCAAAGGGTTTAAGCAAAGCATGGGATCACAGTCTTTGTGTCCCCTCCATATCACCAGGGAAGAGGACGAGTCCCTGTAGAAAAGCTGGAGGCTGCCCACCCTCAAACGCACCTCAGATTGTGGAGAAGGACAGGAGATGGAGAGCATTCCCATCGGGTGGGGACTGTTTGTGCCTGCCTGCAGCCAGGGCTGGGCCTGCTCTGGGGCCCTGGCGAGCACTCTGAGGCCTTGTGCAGAGGAGGGACCTGGAGAGAACCACATCTGCAGTCTGGCACAGGGCTATCCTAGGAGATAGCCTGGCTGGAGATGGAGAGGGCTGGGAGACAGGAGTCTGGCTGCCGCCAGTGCGTCACTGCAGAGATGGGCAAGCTGCCTGTTCCCTAATGCCTCCACTCCTGGCAGAAACTGGGATACAGCTCTGTCCCCACACTGGGCTCTGAAATCAACTGAAGGAGGCAGGGGTCGTTCATTAGCCATCCCAAGCCTGTCCCTGTGACCCTTGAGAAGGGAAAGGGGACAGTTTCTCCTGCAGCCAGCAGGCAGCAGTGCCACATACACAGCTGCTGATGATTCAAAGTGTATCAGTAAGGTCAGTGAAGAACACTGAAGTCATTGCTCCCTCTTCTCTTTCCTTTCCTCTTCTTTTCAAAACAAAGACCTTCTCTTTTGTGTGCTGAGGACAATGCAATAACTTAGGTCAGAAAGGTCCTCTGGGCATCTCCAATCCAATCTCCAAACTTTGATCAGTATCTTACCCAGGTGACTTCTGGTTATTTCCACGTGTGGAGATAGCACAGTATCCCGTGTACCTGTCCCAGTGCTTACCTCTCTCCAAGTAAAAAAGGTTTCCTTTGCTGTGCAGGGCTCCATAACAGAAACGTTCAGACTGGAGGGAATGTGGATGTTCTGTGTGGATGCACCAGAAGGAACAAATGGCAGGGAAGGGCTACACAAGCAGCACATTCTGGTGGCACCTGGCAGAAGAAGCCAGCAAGATCCCAACGCATCTCAGGACACTCAGGATAGGACACAAAGGCCAGTGAGTAAATCCTGGTGACTTTCAGGCATGGGACAGGATGGAGAGGTTCAACTGGTGGCATCCTTTGTCCTCCATGTCTTTGCAGGGAACCCTGGACAGACGATTTGGACACGAGTGTTTTGGTGCCAAACTGGTGGGTACACGCTGCTGCTTGTGGGCGTGAAGGTCTGGATGCAATAAGTGACAACAACTTTTGTTTTGATTTGGGTTTAAAATTTAATCAACTCTGAACAAATACCTCCTGTTATTTATCAAATATCTGCGTGAGCAGCAAGAACAAGCTCCTGCACCTTTGGCAGCAAATCTTTAAGTATTTACTGATGAGAACTAACTTTCTCCACTCCATTTCATGTGTCTCCTCTGCTCTGCCTGATAAATTGGCTCCCACACCTCCATCTCTGCTGAGCAAAAACTGATTTGGAGCAATCTTAAGAGAAACAAACAACAGAAAGTTCCTGCCAGTTTGGAGATGAAAGGGTGCTTTTAAATCATTAAGAAAATAAGTGAGGGGAGTTTTCTTTCTCCAAAGCAGGAGCGCAGATCAGCTTTTAATTATTTCCTCACCCCTACAGCCCCCTTGGGAAGTTATTGCCCCGGCTGGTTGAGCTCATTGTGGCCCAGAAGCAAAAGCAGGAGGCTGCAAGACAGGATGTCTGGGCTCCCCTCTGGTTCTGTCCCTGGCCTGCTGTGGGAAACAGAGCTCAGCCCTGCTCCTGATGGGCCGAGCCTGCCTGAGGGGTGGGTTTATGCAGCATATGTCACTGCAGCTGTGGTTTTCACTGACTGACCACTATGGCACTGTAATGCTTCCTTGTCTTCTGCAAGTGTCAGGAAGATTAGTTGGTGTTTGCTCAGTGCTGGACAGATGCAAGGGGAGGGGGAAGGTTCCCTGCCAGCTCTTCGTTCTCACTGAGCAGACGCAATTCTCTCTCATGTTTTCAAGGCCTGCCAGGATCCCTGTGCTTGCCTTTGCCTCCTCCCGTCCTGTGGCCCTTGAAGACCAAGGTCCCAGAGCACAACCTCTCCACCCAACAGGAACCTTCTATGGGAAAAATCAAGGTTCTTAAAAAGCCCTTCTCTTTCACATCTTGTTTTTCTGTCATCATAGAACGGTTTGGGTTAGAAGGGACCTTAAAGATTATCTTGCTCTAAACCCCCTGCCATAGGCAAGGGCACCTTCCACTAGACCAGGTTGCTCAGGGCCCCATCCAGCCTGGCCTTGAACACTTCCAGAGAAGGGGAAACCACAGCTTCTCTGAGCAACCTGTGCCAGGGCCTCACCACCCCCATAGTAAAGAATTTCTACCTAACATCTAACCTAAATCTGTCCTCTGTCAGTTTGAAGCCATTCCCCCTTGTCCTGTCACTGAGGTCCCTTGTCAAAACTCCCTCTCCAGCTCTCCTGTAGTCCTTTTAGAAGGAGCTCCTTTGGCAGGAGCTCTAAGGTTTCCCCAGAGCCCCAGTTTCTCTTCTCCAGGCTGAACAACCCCAGCTCTAACAGCCTGTCTCCATAGCAGAGATTCTCCATCCCTCAGAGCATCTCTTTGGCCTAAGCTCCACTCTGGACAAGCTGAGAAACATCCACAAAGCTGACTTGGCCATCAGCTCGGGGGTATATAACCTTCCCCTGCCAGCTCTCCATGCCTTCCTCAGCTCTCCATGCTAATGCAAGCAGCACAATTCCCTTTGTCTGAGACACTGTGGGGAGGAACTGAAAGTGGTGACACAGCACCACAGGTGACACACACCCCAGTGCCACTGCACCAGGGTGCAGAGCAGCCTGGCTGCCTTGCTCTGAGCACACTCTGCAATGCAGGTGCCTTTCTCCGAGGGGTGACCAGCCAAGAGCTGCACCAGCTCAACAGCACGAAGCCAAGGCACAACCTGCCTCTGGCAGGGACATCCCATTTGTCTCATCTATGGTCCTGCTGGCTTGTCATTCCCCATACAGAGCACTGCCTGCATCCATTGAGCATCTCTTGATGCCTCTGGGTCTGGTCTGAGCTGGCAGAGAGTCTGCAGTGGGGCTGCTGTGTCTCGCAGATCCCTGCTGCTGTGTGGGCACAGGTCAGGGTATAACACAGGCACGGCTTGTAGGAAGCACAGACAGACCACGTGTGGCCAAGCTGGTCAATCCCGCAGCCCCGTGGGGTATGTCAGGAGCTCTGGTTTTGTGGCCGTGGCCCATGCTTGGCAGACCTTCCCCTCCCACCACGTCCTGATCCCCCCAGCTGACACCCTTTGATGTTTTCCTTTGCTCCACCCTTTCTCCAGCTGCAGAACTAAAGTGAGCCCATGTGCTCTGCTGCGCTCTGCAGAGAGCTGTGGCCATTTCTCCAAGCCAGCACTGCCATGGGGACAAACACTGCGCTTTTAATGAGCCCCATGGGGAGTGCAGAGAAACAGCAGCCAAGCAGCACCACAGCTCTGCACAGCTGACCTACTGTTTGAGGAATGAAGAAATCCCATTTTCTGTGACCCTGCATTTGCCCTGCTCCACTCCCTCTTTACTGCCTGAAGCTTAGACATTGCCATGATTCATCCCCAGGAACAAGAGGCAGGTTAGCTCTGAGTTACTTCTGATCCCTCTCACAGCCCAGTGCCTGCAAAATTCCACATTGCCACCAGCTGAGCCAGCTGCTGCTGAGTGCTGAGCCAGACTCTGAGGCTCCTTTGTGTTGCAGACCAGCAGGGCTGTGGGGCAGGAATACAAAACCAGCAGCATTGCTTCAGGAGAGCAACACATATCTGGCTGCAGTGGGGAAAAGGGGATGAATAACTGGACTTGCTTCCAGCTAAAGGCTGACTTCAGTGAAGAGTGTTTGGCTTCATGCCAAACCCTGGAGCCAGCAGATATTAAGGGGAAAAAAAAAGCAACCAAACAACAAACGTTCAAAGTGAAGCATTCCAGTACTTGGAGGGAGGTTTCATGAGGCCTCGACTCACAGGATTTTTTTAAACCTTATCTTTAGCAAAAAGAGGGCAGGAATCTCAGCAGCTGAGGGGGCCTTCATCTGGCCAAACAGTTCTGAAACCTCTCTGGTGAGGAGAATTCTCAGGTGACCTAGCCCTGGGGAATCTCTTCCCATGCTGAAGCCTCTTCTGGGGCAAGGCTCCTGCTGCTGCCAAACTTCCCAGCTTTGACAGAGGACAGCAGTATGAGGCATCAGGGAGAATTTAGGCATCCATCTCCCTACCCTCCACCTTCTGGTCATGCTTCTGATTAAGCATTGTCTCCTCAAAGCCCAAGTTTTCCTCATCAAGCACATCTCTGGTGCTCTGCTCTGCTTTGCATGTGCACATCCCAGTGCCAAGGGAGCAGCTCAGGAAGGGGGCCAGGAAATATGGGGGTGGGCAGGACCCCTACAAGCTTTTCTTGCAGGGAAACAGGTGTGTTTCAGGCAGAGACATGGCCCATCTACAGGTCTCCCTCATTTTAGGTGCCTCTTTCACTCAGCAGTTTGTGGTTGGAGAAAAGTCAAGGCATGAGGACGGCTCCCTCAAAGTCTCCCCAAATTTGTGTGCACAGGAAGCAGAGATTTTGTAAGCAATGCTGGAGAGCACCTCCTGCCAAGTAACAGTTTCCACAAAGCTTCTCATGACTCTGGCTAAGAGGGACCAGTGACCAGCTGCTGGTTCAGAGTCACAGGGTTTAAGGCACATGGGGTGAACAGTGCTCAGCAATCTGCCCTCTTGCAAAACCCAGCACTGACCACTTCTGCCAAGCCCACTGTTTCCTTTTGAGCAATAATTTTGCTGTGTTGATTTGGAGATTTCCACCAATGGAGAACCTACTGTGCACCAGCAACTCCAGGTGGCTGGTCACAGTGGTCTGCAGCTTCCACCAGTTAAAGCCAAGAGGGCAACAGACTGACTGAACACATCTGGCCTCTGCTCCACACCACTGGACATGGCTTGGTTTGCTCAGTGGGGCTAAAGTGTTCACCCCTTGGAAAGTCTTTGCATCTGCCTCATCCAGGTCAGCTCCTTAATTTCTGAACTTCATTGCTCCTTTGGGCACAGCTGTGTCTCATCATCCACAGATGATGTTCTTGTGGCCAAGAACAGACGTGCTCTGTTCCCTGCTCTGATCCCCTTGATTCCCCTCAAAGCCATGTTACACAAGATCTTCTCAGGTGTTCAAAAACCAAGAGCCACCTCAAGGCCAGGAAAGGCCAAATCAACATCTGCTGGGCAAGTTTCTCTCAAAGAAATCACAGTGAGGGTGCAGGACAGACACACAGGACCTGTGGATGTTATTATCTGGGTGTACTTTTATTAGGACTCAACATCATGTGCTCTCATAGTCTCCACTGACCCACAGCACACACATTTTTGGTGCTCCTGGTAGTGCCAGCAGCCTGGGATCTCAGTTCCACTCATCCTGCCTTCCTGCAGGCCCATGGGTAGAGGCAAGTAATCTGTCCCCAGGATACCTCATCCTTTCAGCCAGAGGCTGCTGTCAGCCTGGGGACAGCCACTTTCATGGCATTCAGGTCCAGAGTGCAACTTGTTCTCCCCAGGAGTGTCAGGTCCCTGGAGACACTCTGGGCAACTGAGGTGCCCTGTGATGGAGGTGCAGGGGGTGTAGAAAGCCTGGATATGCCTTGTCCTCAAGTCAAACCCCAGGCAAGCAGGCTGTTGAATCCCTGTGAAAACCCACCACCAAGCTCTGATCAACCCAAACCCCTTAGGAGCCTTTTGCATGACCTCAGTGACCAACAAACTGCTGACCTCATCCCCATTTCCACCTCGGACATCCCCATGGCCGCTCCGTCTCTTCTCTGGTTATTTCCCCAGAGTTTTCTGACTGAAGTCAAACCTCCTCCGCAGCATTCCATGCCCTCAGAGAAGCCACTTTGCCTTTCAGCTGTCAATTTCACGCAAATCTTTGATATGCCAGCACCTGCCAGGTGGGACACGGCAGGATCCCTGAGCAGTGCAAGAGCCGCAGGGATGATCCACGCAATGCCTGAGCTGCAACTGGATCTGGAGAGGGAACGCTAGCCCGTGAGATCTGACAGGCTCATAACAAACCCAGCTGGCTGGCACACACACCAAGCCCAAAACACCCCAGGCCACCCCCCTCCCACCCTTCTGATACCATCACACCCCTCAGCAGTTAATTAAAAAAGGATTAAAGCAAGGCTGTAAGGACGTGGGCGACGCTGAGGTCAAGGGGTGCCTTGCAAACCTACGCCAAGCCCCGCAGCTGGTGCTGGGACAGGGGGCTGCCTGCTGGTGACTCCAGCTTCTCCAAGAACAAGGCAGGTCTAATCCAAGACCCAGGCAACCTATCCGGGCTGCTCGCCTATGGCAGTGCTGCTCTGTATGGAGAGCTGCAGGGCAAGGACTGGGATGAGGGACATGGGAGCCTGCAGGGTAAGAGAGCAAGCAGTTATAGCTGGTTTGCCCATGCTTCCATGCTGTTCTGCTGGCCCTTCCTGGGGTTTGTGTTTGGCTGTGTCTCCTTCCAGAGCTTACACCTTTATCCCACACAAGCCACATGCAACCATCCCAACCCTGGCAGTGAGGTTCATCTCGTGCAAGCAGCTCTGTCACAACAGTACAGGCTGTTCTTGCCTGCTCCCTGTTTCCGAAAATATGAATGTTTCACCAGGGCAGCGCTCAGAGGCTTTTTCCAGCCAGAGTGATGCCAGGTAGATAGGTCCTTCCCACATCCAGCCTCACAGAAAGCCCTGGGAATATGTGTGTGGATGAGGCACCATGCCAAGGAGTACCTCATCTTACCTGGCCAAGGTGCCATGATCACAGATGGCTGGAAGTCACCTCTGCATGGGGACTGACCCTGGGATTAAAGCATCAGTATCAGTGAGTTACACCTTTGAGGGGGGACATTTTTTCACAATGAGTGGAAAACACCCTGGCTGGCTCTGAAGACACTCCTACCCTGTTCAAAGGTCTTTGAGAGCAGAGTCCATGACATACCTGGAAAGCTCCCACATGGAAAGAAGCAGAGGGCAAAGCTCAGCAGGAAGGTTAGGCGCGAATGGAGAGACTGAGGAAGATGCAATTTGCTGGCACAGAAACAAAGCAGAGTCCAGGTCTGAAACTCACCCCTGAGTGACAGGACATGTTGTGTGGTGGCAGGAGAAGAGATGTCTCAGGCTGGTGATGGACTGCACCAATGTTCCTGTTGGGAACCCTCTCAGTTTGTAATCACTGCATGGAGAACTGACCAGCAGGACACAAGTTGGCTCCTCAGCAGCAGCTTCATGTCCCACCCAAGCCTACAACATGGGGCCAGTCCCTGCAGGGAGGACAGGTGAGTCCATGGCACATTAAGTGCTCCCCACTTCACCCAAAACACTCTCACAACCCCTAGTGCATTTTGGTTCAGCCCCAAATCCACCTCTTTCAGAGTGGCTTGGCCATAAAAAGCCTGAAAAGCTCAATGAAGGTCTTCATGGTCTTTTTACCTCTTTTTCCTATGAAATCATTGCCTTTCCCTCCATCGCCTAAGGGACTCCTGCTCTTAGAGCCAGCTGCTCCATGCAGGACCTGACCTCTTTTTTAGGTCCCAAGTGCTCCCAGTCATAGAATCACAGAATGATTTGGCTTGGAAGGGACCTTCACGATCAACTCATTCCAACCCTCTGCCATGGACAGGGGCACCTTCCACCAGGCCGGGTTACTCAGGGTTCCATCCAGCCTGGCCTGGAACACTTCCAGGGATGGAGCATCTCCCAGCTTCTCTGGGCAACCTGTGTCAGTCCTAGTGACCTCAGTAATTGCTGCTGTCCCCTAACCAACCCATCCTGCTGTCACCCAGCCTTGGAAAGTTTTCTCCCTCATTACCTTGCACTTGCCAGAGAACGGCTGATTCATCCACTCTCTGCCTCAGGCATCCCACGCAGCCACTGATGATTGAGTTACTTAACAATTAAGCAGAGCCTTAAATCTTTGCAGCACTTAACATGTATTGACTAATTAATCCAAGCCTTATCTGAGGTAGGTTAGTTCAGTCTTGTGTGTAGCTTCCAAACATGCCCACGGCCGCCTCGCGGGTCAAAGGCAGAGGCAGCTCTGCAGAGGTGATGGGAGGTCCACCATCCCTACTGCCCACCCCTCCATGAGGGATCCATGCAGCACTGCCCTTCTGTGCTGTGACTTCAGAGGTCACTGGGCCCAGACAACCATGTTCCCAGCCCAGGACTCGTGCCAGGCTTGCCCTCGAATGGCTTTTTCTCCTGCATCTTTTCTGGCCCTCCATGATTGCTTCATTCCCTGCTCTCCCACCCAGTGGGGCTCTGGGCACATCCAGCAGCTGAAGCCAACTTGCTCGGACAAGCAACAAGTTGCCCGAGGCTCTGCCAGACCTCGAGTGCAGGTGAGATAAACCTTCCCCTGGGGTCTGGCTGGCAGCCATCCATGGGTCCTGCTGGTGCAGGAGAACAAACCTGGCCTTAGGACGATGACAGGTGAGCACAGCACACTGCCCTGCTGCATCCTGCTGAAGTGACACCCGCGGGAGCCAGGCTTCCCCCACAGCCTATTCACAGGGACTGTCTCAGCCACATCAAACCCCACGTTCCAGTCTCACTGTCAGCAGGGAATGAGGCCAGGTGTGGGAGGCAGGGAACCCATTCCCTGTGTGGATGAGCTGCACAGGAGCTTTGTGCAGATGAGTGGGATGGGGACGTGCAGGGACGCACCCAAGGTTTTGCAGAGAGTCCGTGGCAGAGGTCAGTGCCTCAGTGACTCCTAGCCCTGGGATTTGGGAGGGGGAAAGGGAGGGGGTTTGCAGTAGATAAAGCCAGGGAGCTGGGGAGCTGAGCTGGGTTCCCAGCCACACAAGCCTTGGGGTCTGATCCTGAGGAAATCATCTCATTTTCCTCCAGTGCAGTCACTCTAGTTCCAAGACTAAAGGAAAATTACATGTTCCTTGTGCCCCATAGATTCCCAACCATTGGCTAAGGCCAAGGCAGACATCAAAACTCTTGCCATGCCACGGGCCTCTTGTACTGGAGCACAGGATCCCCCTGCACAATGATAGAGACATAGAGGTACAAAATGCTCTTTGACAGGACACTGACACCAAAATGTTTCAGCCCGCCTGAGTCCTCCAAGCACCTCATGCCCTTTCCCTGCCTCCCCATAACCCCAGGGTTTCAGCTCAGTGACATCCCCAGCCCAACAGGCAGGTGATGAGCCTTGAGAGATGCTTGATGTGAAGGACCTGGCAGCAGAAAGGGACTTTGTCAATCTGGTGAGTCACAGAGCAGCCAGGTGGAAGAGAGCTTAATCTGAACAACCTCACTCAGGAAAGCCAGGACCGATGGAGTCCAGATCTGCACAACCCACATGGAGCCTGTAACAGCAAGGTGCAGGTTTGAGTCAAAAGGCATCAGCCTGCAGGTTATAAAGGCATCTCTGCTGCTTGTAGGGGTGCCCTTCACGTGCCCTCCACCTCATGTGGCTTAGGATGGGTTCCTGCCTACCCCATGGATATCACCATTTGCTTGCTTTTTAAAACATCTAACAACACCAGATGCAGAGGAGAAACTCCTCTCCCTATGAAATTCACCCCAGAAAATCTTGAGTTGTAAAGCAGAGCAACTCGTGGACCAACACTCTTCCTCTCGGTCCTAAACCATCGCATTTTTTTTCCTTGACTGAATATGTGCTGATCTCATTCATCCTGGGAAAAGCACGGGGTGTTCTCATCCAGGCTATACCTGGCAAGCTGCACACACTGTGACAGAGGGAGCGAACTTCTGAGCAGGCTCTGCAGTGGCTGCTGCCGGGCTTCTTGTGGCTCATTCCTGGAGCGAGAGGCCGGCTTCTTCACCTGGCATTCCTGGGAGAGATGAAGGGTAAGTCAGCAAATCAGCTTCATGCACTGCAGACATCCTCTGCTTTCAGCCATAGCAGAATTAGCTCAGGTCGGGATTTGCTGGTATCCGGGCAAAAAAACATCTACAGGGCTTTCCCCCCCACACACCCCCCTCCTTTGGAGGGAGAAGGCAAGAAAATGTTTTTAACATGCTGCGTGGAGGCAAGTTGCGGGAGCCGTGGTCCCCGGCATGGCTCAGCAAGCACTGCCGGGGAAATCAACAGGGAACGTTCCTGATGCTATTTTAGACACCGGCAGAAAACGCCAGATAGCAACACCGAATTCGACGGGGCTGCACAAACCCCGGAGCAGCGACAGCGGCACGGAACGCAGGGACCCGCTCCCCGCCGATGTGTGGGTTGTCAGTCGATTTGTTGATGTGTTTGCTAACCACGACGTTGCTTTGACATGTCAGCTGGCGAGCCGGCATCTGGATGCCTCGGTGTCATGCAGACAGCTCCGTCTGAGCCCTGGGGAGAGCAGCTTAGATCCGCTGGCCGGGGTTAAAAATGAGCCGCAGTTAAGCTGCTGAAAGGGATCCGCGCCGCCGCCAACGTGAGTGCTCCGCGCCTGCCAGCGCAGGTGGAAGTTGCATGCCTGTCTCCAAGGGGGGATGCAGCTCTCGCCGGGTGACTGCCGGCTCCATCGGGAGCCTTTTGGCTTGCTTGCCTGGGAGAGGATGGGAAGAGGGCATCTTGCGGGACTGCTGCAGCCGGTGGTGCTGCTGAAGGCAGCGAGTGAGATGAAAGGCAGTATCTGAGCATAAAGATACCGCAACAACCCCTGACTTAGGAATAATGAGTATTGCAGGGCTGGCTGCTGCAGGAAATATCCCCTTCGTAAGTCGGGCTGTTCGGAGCAAAAAAGAGCAATTACGTGAATTCTGCTGCAGCTCATTGTGGTCGGGTTAATTTGGGAAGAGGATGCTGGCTGGCAGCTAAAGGAGGCAGCCTGGCAGAGGAGGGTTAAAACGCAGAATTATGGGACCAGGTTGGTGTTTTGAAATGGTACAATAATCGCAAGGCAGGGGAACATGGTTTGGTATGATTTACCTTCTGAGATATTCAGGAGCCAGGGAGACCTTACCTTAGAGGGCTATTTTAATAAAATAAAAATAAAAATAAAAAAGTCAAAGACAGATCCTGTTTTGCAAAGCCCTGCAAGCACGGTGATGGGTGCTGCTGATAGCAGCTGACCTGCCTGCCATCTGAATGCCAGGCCTTTCCAGAAACGCTGCTTGTGAAAGCTCCGTCACAGGGAAGCTTTTAACGCCCTGGTTCTGCGTGTGGGTGCGAACGTGCATCTGTGTTTGGGGGGAAGAGGCATGAACTGCTCGTTGTACCCCAAACCTGGCTGTGCAGCCAAGGAATTGCTGTAGATGTGATGACGGGTGTTAGGCAGGGCTGTGCTTTTAAAAGAGAGAGCCTGGCTGGGTTTAACATGGTGACCTCTCCTGGAGCTTTCAGCACTCATGGTCTTGGGCATTTCACAGCTAAAACTGGTGCCCATTCCTCAAAAGCTGGTGTCAAATGCCCGGTGCTCCCATGGGACCTCCTGCATGGACATAGCAAGGACATGAGGTCTGAGTTGATTTGCAGCTCCAGCTGGGGTGGCATAGTGAAAATGCCATGGAGGGTGACTTGGCAGGGTTGATTTGGACGGGATGGGGATTGGAAAAGCGGGCAAATAGCAGTGAACCTTCCTGGAGAGAAGGTGACCAGGTATCAAAAGGGAGAGATGGCATTGGTGTGTGCCAGGACATGTCTGGGATGTGGAGGGGACAAGGGTATGTGGCAGCAGGGAGCGCTCCCTGTACTAACCTATCACTGTCCGTGCTTGTCAGCAATGCACAAAGCCACAAATGAGAGATATTGTGTGTTTGCAAGAAAAGGGCAATTTGCTCTTGCCTCATTTCTCTATTAAAGTTTACACTGCAAACTCCATCTCAGCTCTCCTTCCAGAGGGAAAAGAGCAGTTGTTGTGAAGGGTTATTTTTTTCAAAGCAGTAGCACAAGGAACCTAAAACACAACCTTCCTTTGGCATAACCTGACTCTGGTCTCATTTCCAGTGGCTGCTTCATGTCTGACCAGAACCAAACCATCCAGCAGAGTAAAAGCACATCCTCTGCAGAATCAGCAGCCTGCCTTAGAGGGCTACTTCATTTTCTTTTATTAAATTTACTGTTTGTATTATTTTGTTTAATGCTGTTGAGGAAAAAGGGCCCTCTCTACTGAGCAACCCTGTTAAAACATGCCTATTTAACCTCACCCCATGAAACCACAAGGACTAGCTGGTGCTGTTGGCAGTCCTGCTGATGGCTCTAGTCTTGAAAGTTACAGGAACAAAGCATGGACCGATGTTGCTGTTGTCAAAGGCTGGGGGTCTGCTGGTACAAGAGCAAGAACAGTGAGGGAGGGAGGGCTTACAGCTCCCTGGCTGGCCGGAGATCTTTCAGATGTCTTTTTCCTTCACCCTTGATCTAAGGTGAAAAAGGAGATGGAGAGAAGGCTGTCCCTTCATGGCTTGTTGACAGCTTGTCAAGCAGAGGTTGGGATGAGGCTCCAGTTAACACCTGGGCATTCCTGTAATTTAGCTCTTCCAGCAACTAATGCTGCTTCATGATCCATGTTTTCAGAAACATCTTCATCCACCTGTGAAGCATGGTCACTGCTTTGCTTGGCCGGGATCAGAATCCTGGTTATCACTTGCTGTTGACATGGGCATAGCATTTTATACCTCCCACCTTCCCACCACGAAGAGATGAAGCCCCACCAGCAAACTGATCCAGACTGCCCTGTTCTCCTGGGCTGACACAAGGTCCCTCTCTCTGCCATGCAGCCGTGTGCCAGTGCAAGCTGCTCTGAGAAAAAGGATCCAGACCCAAAACTGGGTGAGGGCAAGGACCTCTGACACCCCAGAGCGAGGGGCATTGGATCACACGCACAGGAAACACTTTGCCAGTGGCTGCACCATATACTGAAGCAACCACACAGCCTGCAGCCCTGATACAAAACCACTGACCTGAACAGCAGCCAGATCATTTTTCTTATGAGAATGCACCATTCTTGAGCAATTTTTCCAGCACATCCCACGCAAACATGTTTTCTCTGAACACGGCATGGCAGCATTTACCATCTCATGCCAGCTCTTGTTTCTTCCTAATCGCAGAGGTTGGGAGGGCTCTCACGTATCACTGGTGTGTCTGTGCTGGTGGGCACGGAGTCTAAGAGGTGTGTCCTCATGGAAAAGCCAGCACTAAACCATTTCATGTCACCAGTTCTGCTGAAGTCATAGAATCACAGGATGGTTTGGGTTGGAAGAGATCTTAAAGATCGTCTATTTCCAAGCTTAAGTCAGGGAGCTTGACTTAAGTCCCACAATGTCCCACCTTTCTGCAGAAATCTGAAGCCTTGGATCTGGCACATACATATTGGTCTAATAACACATCCTTCATCTTCTCATCACTGCAACAGCCTTCCCAGGAAGGGCACATTGACTCTTCCCAGCTGGCATGCAGGGGGTTGCAGAAGCAGCGTTGATCATTCAATTCAGGCACTAACTATTGTTGTTTGTGACATTATGCTAAATTAGCTGAATTCTTGGTGGTAAAAAAGGGGATGCGGATGGAAATGGATGGCGTCTGTAAAGTCTCATTGCTGGCCCAGTGTATTTTGTGCCCACTCTGACCTGGAGTTTAAGTTACCGTGGAAGCAGAGAGATTTTAAGGCATTTTTTTGGCGCAATTTATCAACTTCCGTTGCACAACAGCACCTCGGGGCAGCCAGGATATATCACCAGATACATTAACTGGGCTTCTTAGTTAGTGGTGAGTGATGGCCATGTGCTTTTTTTTCATAACTAAGAGAAAGAAATGGCCAAAGTCCCTCTCTTCCCACACAGCAGAGATGGAGGGATGTTTCTACAGGAGCAGTTCTGCTCCTTGGCAGACACTGCTTTTTGATCCAAGCTTGAAATCTCATCAGGTCCCACATTTCTGTATGCAGGAGGGAGGGGAAAGCAAAAGCAGTGGTGCTTCTCCCACTTGTCTGGCCCTGGTACCCCATACACTGATCTGATGGAAAGAGCAGGGGAAAAAAGGTATTTATCCGAGACGATCTCACTAACATTTCCCATCTTGTCTCATTTGGTAAGAGAGTGATACTCTATTTCTCCCTTGATCATCCTGAAAAGTCCATTAATTTTAACCTGCCAAAAAAGGATTGGGGGATATAAAATTTGAACCTCAAACAAACAAACAAAAAAAGAGCAGAAATTGAGTATTTTCCTTTATTTGTAATGCAATGCACTAAATAATGTTCAGGGGTGGCAATTACCCAAGGAAAACCATTTTGTCATATAATTTTACAAGGGAGAGAAGAAATAAACCCAATAATCATGGACTCAGTGGATACAGTGGATTGAGCCCTGTCCCTGTGCAATGCTGGAGGCATTCTGATCAACCTCCCATGTCTCCTGCACTTGTCCTGTCAGACCTATCTGAGGGTATTTGAGGTAATTCTTACCTAATTGTCAGGCACAGGAGCAACTTCTGGCTGGGATCATGACTGTGCCATTAGCTGGGAACTCCTGGGGTTGATTCCCATGTTCACACTCCAAGCAAGTACCTGCTGGGAGAGGGAGAGGATGAGCTGGGTGGTAAGCAAGGTTCTTCTTGCCACTGTCAGAGGATTCAGTGTGCTTTAGGAAAGAGGCAAGAGAATTTAGGAAAACAGTTCTCACACACACAAGTCTACAGAGAAAGCAATGATCAGCACACAAAGAAAAACATAGCTTAACTTTAGCAACCTATAAAATTCACAGCAGTGGTGCTGCACAGCGGGGCTTGGCATGACATATCAAAAAATTAGGTGGCCCCAAGAGTGAAAATACATGGACAACTGCCAATATATAATGCAGTTCTCATCTGAGCACCCGAATTCCCCCTCAGTGAGCTGCGTTAGGCTGCAGAGCAGTCTGTAATCAGGAAGTTTGGCAGTGATGACAGTGATGCTCCTGGCACCCATTTTGACCAGCCTATTGTGCAGCAGGTCTGCAGAGCCTCTCTGGGCACCAGAGAGAACAGAGGCCTCTCCTGCAACTGGGCAAGAGCTGTGACTCCCCACACATCGGACAGGAACCACTTCAGCCTCTGGCACAAAGCCCTGGGAGCAACAGAGCCGGGGCCACGTTGCCTCTTTATACAGAGTCTGGGCAGACATATCCAGGTCACTCACTCTAGACAGCATTCATTACCTGCGTCTTTGCTGTTTTCCAGTCACCCAGAGGGGAGCTCAGAGCCTTGGCAGCAGCCCTGTCACAGTCCCCAGCATCCCTGGGCTGTCCTGTCTGCTGAAGCATGGCTGGAGCGTGGGGCAGCTCAGGAACTTGGGAAGAGGCCACCACATCCGGCTTGGATGTGACGTGCCTCACCCCACAGTGCCTTTTGGGTTCATTTAGGCACTCAGCTCATTGGCTAAAGGGAGATCCAAGAACAGGATTTAGTTGTGGCTCACCCTCCCCTTCTCCTCCTCAATCCTCTAGAAAGAAAAAATGCTAAAGAGAATGCAGGTCATCCACGGCCAAGGCAAGTCCATGCTAATCCCCCTCTGGAATCTTGGCGAGTCCAGCATTCAAGCCCTGGGAAGTATTAGGAAATGGATAATAGAACAGGAAATGCCAGATTTTGGTAATTGTGAAAAGGAAAGACACACATTACCCATGCCATAGAGAAAAAATTGAGGGTTTCCCTCTCCTCCCAGGCTATGGATGCTAGAACTGAATGGACACGGTGTCCAAACTGGGTGAAAAAAAGACTGTGCCACTCTTCTTGTGAGACTTACAGGGAGGGGCCACAATGGGAAAAAGCCAATGTCTTAAGGATGACTTCCACACTCATAGGGCAGCTCACTTTAGTGCCTACACCTCCTGTGCTTGCTCCAGTGGCATTTCCAGTAGGCACCCTTGTATGCATTTGAGAGGGAAAGAAAACCTGTCTGACAGCCCATTGCTCTAGCAAATATTCCCTTTTGTTTCTGAGCCCAGCTCAAAAAAGACTTTTCTCTGCCATCCTGGAGAAAAAACCGAAAGTGCAGGATCAGCTGAAAAAGATGAACTTGCTGCAAGCAAACCCAACACCTTCTACAACATCCAAGAGACGGGAAACTTCGTTCGCTTTGTTTCTACACAACTGATCAATTGAAACCAATCGATGAAACACTGGGGGTTGGCGTGTTCCTGCCTCCACCCCGCGGGCTCTGCCTGATCCCAGCAGCAGCCTGGAGCTGGCTCCCACGCTAATGCACACGCAAGCACAGATCCCCCTGTGACATCTGATCCTCCAGAATATCTCATGGATGTCTAATTATTATCTGAAGCTCAGCCTGGATACGATAGAGTTTTTGACATTCCTTTCCTCCCAAACTTTCTCCCGAAATCTTCTCAAAACACAGTGGGCTACCTGATGGTTTATCTGCCATGCAGGCACTACTCCTGATGCTACTTCACACCGCTCCTTCAAAGCCCATGAATTTAGGCTGCAGTTAAATTTTGCAGAATTTTTCAAGCCCAGCTTCTCCAGCCCTGCAGGTAAATCTCTTGCATATCTCTTCCTTCCTCTGTTGCTAGAGGACTTCTCATGGACCCTGATCACACTTCAGTTTTACCTATTCACAATACCACCATGGAGATTTTTCTCCCAACCTTTCCCTTTTATCTTGTTTCTCAGGCTGTATCCTTTCACTGGTTCATCCCTTCCCATAACACCAAGCTCAGGTCTTCACTCTCAAAGCCCTGTGACTTCTCTGTCCATAGCCCTTCCCACCAACAACCAGCTCTTCCCACCAACAACCAGCCCACAATGGTGGCCAACTTCCTTTATACCACATCTTTGGAAGTGCTCCTCAAAAGCCATCCAAAAATCAGTCTCTGATAGAAACCCCAAGCTCCAAGTACCTGCATACTGGCCACGTTGCCACACAACACATTGGCACTTTCATTCCCCATGTTCCCATTTGTCTGAGCCATCCATTTTCCTATGTCCTTATCTTGGAATAGCAAGCGTGAGGGTTTGTTTCGTAGCACGGCTCAGCCCAGCTGCAGCTTCTTGTCCTATGGCAACAGGAACCAGGAATAATAACAGCAAGGTGGTGACTCATTAAAACCAATAACCTCAATAATTAGACTTACTTAACTTTTCCAATTGTATAAACAGCTGAGAAAAAAAACAGAATCTTATGCTTTTCCAATATTTTTCCTTCTTCCAGTTTCTCACACAGAAATTGTCAGTATTGGGCACTTGTCACAGTCAAATTTCCTCTCTCTCCACACAACAGTAAATTTGTGGAGTGAAGTGAAATGTTTGCTTTGTCCCTATCCTGTGAGTGCTGAAGACTCTCCAGCATCTCTTTGCTCTGAGCAAGGAGGAAACCAGCTGCAGCCCGGCCTCGGTGCCAACATTGTTCCAGCTGCTGTTGCTATAGGAAAAAAAACCAAAGGCAGAACTGTCCAAGTTTCAAGTTCCTGAAAAAATCTGTTTAAATCAGCAGGGATAGAATCTGGATGCAAATTTCTCTCCAGATCTGATTCTCAGTGGGTGCCATCCACCACTTCATTCAGCTGCTGCTGGTTGAAGCTGTATCCTGGTACAGCCTCTTCTCTGCTCACCCTGTGCCCTGCAGCTCTCTAAATAACACTTCCCTGCCCATTGCCTCTTGTCAGAGGCAGAGGCTTGGACCAAGGAAAAAGGTGCCCATGGGATTAACAGAGGGTGTCTGTGGGACAAGGAGCCAACACAAGTAGGACAGCACTCAGAGGGCACTGGAGTAGCCTGGGGGTAAAACACTGGGACAAGCTGGCTGATGAAATAAAGAACAATCAGGATGGCAGGAGGTGGGAGAGAGGAGGCAAGGAGCCAGGGAGGAAGACCTGAGAGGGCTGAGATGGAAAGGATATGAAGGGACCAAACTGCTAAGAGAGGTGGGCATCAGACCCCTGAGCAGTACCTGACACTCCACTCCTCTTTCTCAATCCTTGTCCCTGCATTTTGTGCACACCTTGTGTTTAATTTTGTCCTTTAATTGCAAAGGATCTCAGTCCCCTGCAGCTGGAGTGGCTGCAGAACCAGAGCTGCCCTGGAAACGGCTGCTCTGACCCCAGCTGAGCAACTGCCTTGGTGGCAGCACTGAGGGAGGTTTAGTATAGATCAGACCTCAAAAACCTGATTGTCAAACCTGCCCTACAGACCTCACCCCGCTCCCAAAAGAAGCACACCAGTGAGTAAAATAATACAGTGTTAAAAATGGAAAGTGCTTATAGAGACAGATCAGCTGCTTTGTGAGGCAGCTGTATGTTCTGGAGCTCCTTTTGATGTAAATGTGTGAAATTACACATTTATTGCAGGATTCAAATGTAGCCATGGCAACATGATTATCAAACAGTTGCATATGGAAGTGTAAATCCACACAGGTTTCTGGCTGGCGAGATTAAACTGCCCAGAGACAGAGCTCAATGTATTCCAAGCCCAGGCCCTCCATGCCCAAAAGGATTCATATCTGGCTTCTGTGCCTGGGAAAAATTCCATTTCTTTGCATCCAAATTGGCTCCACTCTAGTGGGCTGACCACCAAACAGATGGAGAAGAGCACTAAACAGGCCAGTACCCTCAGCAGAGAGGCAGCACCATGTACCTCCCTGCACGTTGCTGCACGGGGTGACCCTGTCCTCAAGGCTGGTTTGAACAAACTCCTCTGCTCGGCCTTGCGAGGGGCAGGGACAGTTCAGCCAGGAGCTGTGTCTGCAGAGCAGGTTTCAGTTACACCTCGAGCATCGTCAGGCTGTATTCATAGAGGCCCTGGGCATGAAAACAGGCTGGGCAGCCAATGGCACCCCCCCACCCACGCTGTCCTCATGTGACAGTGATCTGGTGACATCCAAAGAGGGGACAGCAAAGCTGGCATGTGTACTGGCTGCAAGTAGGAAAGGGCTGTGTCCTTATAGCCTCAAAACCGTGACCTTGATGGCCATTCCTTGGAAACAGGGCCCATCCATTAATTTTCCACAGCTGTCAGTTCCAGGCTGAGCCACAGTGTCACAGCCAAGCAAAGTCAGGCACAGTCTCTTCCCCTCGGTACACAGCAGGCTCTGACACCTCATGTAACGGTGTCTGCACATAGACTGGGCTCAGCTCACGGTCCTGGTGTGTCTGGAGTGATGAGTGATGAGTATCATCAGGTGGACTGTAAAACAACAAGGGAAAAGGGAAAGAGAAAGAAAAAGAGAAAAAATAAAAAGAAAATTTTAAAAAAAGGAACATGCACCCCAGCACAGAAACAGGCTGGTGGGAAGGAAATAGTAGTTTTAAATAGACACTCAAAGATTGGCAGAATTTGGCTGTAAATGAAAACAGTAGTGGAAGGGCAGAACTTTGTCCCTGTTTTGCTTTTTTTTTTTCCCAGAGACTTGATGTAGCTCTTTCACTGAGAAACACAAAAGTAGGGCACAGTCCTGCAGCGGGCACCCGGGGATTACTTAGGATTGAGGACCTGCAGCAGAAGCCCTGGCATCCCTCTGGAACCAGTGGAAAAGCAGGTTATCTCCACAACAGCATGGCAAGCAGCTTAGTGGGACACCTAAAGCATCTGATGGCAATGCCCCTGAGCCATCATATAGGAATTCACAGGATGGCTTCTCAGTAGGATGTTCCTATAGTTAATTAACCTCTGGTCCTGATTTCCAGCGGGAACATCTCGTTTCCACCTCCACCAAATGGCTCTAATAGATTAGACAGTCTGCTTTCACCTGGCACCTCCTTCTGCCGCAGGTATTTCTGGGCAAAATCCCTTCTCACCTTCCCTACTGCAGTGTAAACATCCCAGAGCTCCACCACACTTCTGTTTCCAACCCTGTGAAGTCCCACGTCAACCATTCTCCTCAGTTTATTTATCTGCATTGTGAGGCTTTCTAGCAGAACCTCTTTACCTTTTCTTGGGGACTTTTTAAATAGTGCTGTTTCACAGAGGATTTTTGGGTTGGAAAAATATATAGGCTCTTGTCACTGAAGACAGACCTTTCTCAGTAAACATGAAGCTTTTGATTTTAAAAGTGACAAACATTGTTTCTTAATTTTAAAAAAGATTAATTTTCCCAAGCCTATTTAGAAAATAAAGAAAAGCTATTGCTGTGCTAATTGCTATTACCCAAATGATTTTCACATCATCTCCTGCCTGTGGCCACACAGATACGTGTTGTGCAAATGGACTTGGCATTCCAGGCTGCAGCAGACCAAGTATCAGATTTCTAGTTAACTATGAATTATCACTAAAATAAAGGCACCCCAGCCCTGCTGTTAACGCTGCCTGAGTCCCATGACTAGGGAGTGCCGCTGTGCTGTGCTGCCAGGAGCTGTGTCCCTGATCCCCAAATTTGGCCTCTGCTCCTTGAAGGAATGAACCAAAGCTCCCTAAGAGGGGAGGTGAAGCTGTTGCCCACATCTCATTCCCCTCGCTGCAGTCCTTTCATCTCTATGCTATATTAGCATTCCAGAGAGCACTAATGGGTCTGAAGTGGCTTAAAGCCATTTTCTTTATTGCTGGATTAGTGCTGGAAGGGTCTGAATCTGCCGGCACTCGGTTCAAGCACATCGAGAGCTTTCTGCTCCGAGCAGACACGAGCGCTCCGAGCCCCAGCCTGCCTCGCACAGCCCGGCTCTCTGCTTTTATGAATGGAGTTTAAAACAACACACGCCGTGAAGCTGTTGCTTAGAAGCTTTTTTTTTCCCCCTGGTGTCCTGACTGCTCTGGCCAATATAAGCCCCAGTGCTCTGGAGCAGCGCACAGCCCTGAAAGCAAGGACGTGGGCAGGAAAACAAAGCACAGGTTCCCTATCTGTTCCCTGCCTGCCTTTAGTTGAGCAATTATACAACTCCAGATCTGTGACTATTCCTGGCAAGGTTTGTTCATCTCATGGGAGACTTTTGGAACAACACGATGCTTTTGTAGGGAGTGTCAACCACCAGGCAAACGTGCCTTCCAGATCTGATTTTTTTTTTTTTTAAATATGTAAGTAATTGTTTCTTTACAGATTGGTCTTTGCCTTTTAATGACTCACATTTCTACCTTGTCAGCTTTCAGCACGGGCCCTGCCCTCCCTCCCAGTGCTACAATCCTCCCAGATCTCACCCACAGTGCCAGGTCACACCGGGTGAAATCCTGAAGGATGAGAATCCATTTTGTCGGCGTCCTGTCCAGATGTTCTGCTTACACGGGCTGCTTTTTGGGGGCTGCAGAAACTACGGGCACAGCAGTCAGAAGGCATTAAACCGAGGTACAAACCTGCCTCTAAAACACTGAAATAGGGGTTTGCCTGTGGTTTATTTTTTGGACAAACCCAGATGTATTTTCACGCTGATGGTGACAGATTCTCATCCCCAGCACTGCTGCTGTGCCAAGAGTCTCATTCCCACTCCAGCCTCCCATGGTGCAAATGTGCTCTTCAAAATAAAGAGGGAGAATGCTTAAACACCCCTAAAACTAATTCATTCACTTTAAGCTCAGTGCAATATAACTGCACCTCTTCAAGTGTTTGGGTTTTTTTTCTGAAGCTTTTCCCCCTTCACTGCTCTCTGAAAAGTGTATTCAACATGAGGCAGGGAGCAATTATGGAAAATTTCAGGCTGGATGGTTAAAGCATGGCCAACTTGTAAAGTAATTGGAAACGTAGAAAGGAAAATGTTTGGCAACACGGGATAAAAGGTGCTGTGTAAGGGGAGGATTTTTTCTTATTGCAAACTCTCCTCTCTGATATGTTAATTGTTTGGCCTGATCCCTTGACAGTCCATTAATTTTTTGTCCAATTCCAGGCTGCTGAGGGCAGATAAATTTCAGGCTATTATGGGAACACCCTAGAAGTTTGTATAGAAAGGAAACTCTCTGTTTCCTGTATCATCCTTCTGGGGATCTTGAAAGAGTTCACAAAAGCCACTTAAGCAAACTTTCTTTGCTGGATAACGGAAGGAAAGGAAGCTGTGAACAAGCAAACAACACTCAATTCCATGAGACAAGAGATACTCATAGGTCATTCGAGAGAAAGTAAAGTCCGTGAATGAAATGCGCGCGCGCACAGAGAGAAGATATTTTGTACTCTGAGCATAATGGGTATTTCTGCACCCCTGCACTATTTCTGATTTATAACAAGGTAAATCCTGCAAACCACCAGTGAGACAGGTGGAGGAACATCCATCCCTGCAAGGCATAAAATGTGTGGAGGGTTTTTGTTGTTCAAATATAATACATCTCGGGATGAGTTAGAGATAGTCATGGATCAGCTGAACAGCTTCTCTTTCTTTCTTCCTGTCATTAACAGCGCAGCTGCCTGAGCTTTGCTACAACCAGCTCTGCGTTTTTTGTCACCCGCACATAGAAAGCAAAGGTCTGAAGAGCTGTGAGTTTTCCTAGGACTGGCTTCAAGTGTAAAATTCAGACAGAGCTCAGGGAGCTGGGACAAAACTCAGAATCAGGTGCACAAATGCCCTCAAGGCCTGGAAATATTGGGGGACTCCACTTCATTGGCTTGTCCCTCTCTGTGAATTTTACACCAGCTTTCTAAGGAGGTGAGGTTGGTCCAATAGCGTGTCCCCTTTCCTGAGGAGTTTTAAACATCTTGGCTTCGGCTGCATTTCAGAGGGAGATCAAAACCACAAAGAGGATGAAATGCTGCAAGTTTGTTAAAATAAGCTCTTAGAGGAGGAGATTTGTAGCTCATCTGAAATACGGGGTTTGTGGTACTTGATGTGAGTAAATCTGTGTGGTAGAGAGACCTTGTATCTGTTCAAACCACAGCAAAACAGGTTCAAGTTTGCATTCAACAACAAGGCATGGTCCTTCAAGAAGAAATGGTTTAGGGGAATACTTGGTTAGCAGAAAACTACCTGGGCACTGACTGAAAAATTTTTAAAGGCATTTAGGAAAATACCAATTGTGAAAACATTTTTTCCTAGCAGATTCTGCAACATATGCTTATGGTCTAACCAAAACCACTAATGGGGGGAAAAAAAGAAGCAAGGAAAATATATGAAATTTTTGCCAGCTGGAAAAAAGAAAAATGTTTTGTTCAAATTTGGAGCAATCCACTCAGGCCAGTTCTTGTTTAATTGGGACTGGGGAAGGCCTTTTCTGGCAGAAATATAACTGATTACTTGACAGGAAAAATCTAAACTCCTCAAAAACATTTCTCCTGGTCTCTTCTCAAAGTTCTCCACAGGAACAGTGCTTCCCTGGGGAGCTTGTTAAACCTCTGAATAACCTCATTGCTAGGAACTTTCTCTCAGTTTTACAAACTTCTTTATCTTCAGCTGTAACCTCTTGAGTCTGCTCTCCAGGTTGCAAATGATCTCCATTCAAATCATCTGTCGTCCTTCTGTGCTCTTAGCCCTCTTAGCCCAGGTGAGGGCTAAGACATCCCTGTGGAGATCATCTGTCTGCTCAGTATAAATGCATCGCCAGTGCAGAGAAATGAGCTGGAACCCATTCAAGGAGAAAGGTTCTTTATTCCTATTCTGACAGTAATACAAAACTTTTGGTCCTACCAAAGCAGCCTTGAGTCTTTGAGGTGCTTAAGTCAGGAGCTTAGTTGCCAGGCTCCTGTTAAAAATAAGGAAAGAAGCTGCTGAACCAATAGGATTGTCCAAGAAGAAGAGCAGCAGGAAAGCACAACTCCCTTATAATCTTTCTCTGCTGCTGGCACAGTGTCCATGCACACAGGCCACCTCCAGACCCCCCTCCAGCAGCTTGTGTTGTAGCTCTGGGAAAATGTGGGAAGTGTTTGAGGAAAATTATGAAATTGCTTGAGGAGGAACTGGAAAATGAAGCTGTTTTTATAGGGGTCAGAAGTGAGAACTGGAGAGTGATTTGTTCTGTGAAAGGGCCTGACCATGACCTGCCAGCCTTGGCAAGCTCACACAAGGTGTAGGACTATGGCATGAGTCAATGTGTGCAGTTTCTTCATCAGAAAACTACACTTTTTCATTTGTAGGGTTTCCCACCAAATCAACTAGATGAACTGACTCATCCCGAGCCTAAACTCCTAAAATTCCTTAGGCAGGGTTCTGGGGTTCCACAGTGCATTGCCATGTATTTATCCCCACAAAAAGGTCTGCAAATTGCATTCCAAAAGGCTTCTATCGAGTGCAGTCATTTATGGAGAGCACTGTATTTATAGGGGTCTTCATAAGTGCCTCTACAGAGTTCAAGCAGTGTCTGGACAATGTCATATGGTTTAGTTTTAGGTCCTGCAAGGAACAGGGAGTTGGAGTAAATGACCCTTGTGAGTCTCTTCCAGCTTGAGACATTCTGTGATTCTATAGAGTATGAGGAGATGAAAAGGAAAGGAAAAGTTGCTCCTTTTCAGAGTAAGTGGTTTCGCTTTTCACTTAAGCTGAAAAGCGAAACTAGAGGTTTGGAAAGTATCCACACTGTGCTTCAGGTAGAGGGACTTTCACAAGTCCAACACTGCATGAAAATCAATGTCTGGGGTGATATTCAGTTCTAGGAAAAGGGAAAAATTGCTGAATACAATTAACTCAAAACAACTGTTTTGAGTTAATTCCAAAAACTGTGAATGTTTCAATTTACACTCAGCTTTTAGGGGTGGCAGGGGGGATGATTAAAAGAATCCTAAAAAAATCCCAGTATTTTGTAGGGGATTTCCACTCCAATCAACTTTGGCATTTCATTTTTTCCTCAAAGTTTAAAATTACTTTCATATTAAACACTTCAGGGTCTGCAGCTGTTTAGTTCTTCGGTTGTGTTTGGAAATTCAAGCAATTAGAATAAAAAGTATTCACCCAATTTGGTTTCTCAGTCACAACTCAAACAGCCTGCTTGGGGTTATTCTTGAAACTTGGGTTGCTTAAGTAATTTAAATAGATTTCTATTTCAGAAACAACACAAGAGCCAACAATTTCACAACTAAATGCTCGAGGGCTACAAAACTTGGCTTCACCTAAGACTCTTAACATTGTTTTTCATTATCTTAATCACTAGGTTCTTTACATACTAATTTTCCATCCCGTTGCCAACCAGTGCCAACCCAACTTGCTTTTCCATCACCCAGGTGAGTGTTACTCATGTTTTCATGGAAATGTGAAAAAACTCTGAATACAGTCAACATAACAGTGTCTATTTTTGTGACTGCTCGTGGACTTCTGCTAACACTGAGTCATATCTGCAGAAGCCACTAACGCAGGTGTACCTTCTGAGCTCTTTCCTTGGATTTTCCAAAAATATGGAGAACACTGATGGTCGTCCAGATGCAGTTTCGATGACACAGGGCTAAACAATTTGTTTATGTTGGGACCCAGAATATTGCAAACACCAATTAGGTATGTGACTGATTAGGCAAGGAGAGAGATGAGATAAATCACAGCACGTGGTTCTAACAGGCCTTAGCAGAGCAAAGAATAAAGTGAGTCCTCCAGGAAGGCTACAGAGGCTTCAGGTCCCACCTGGTGATCAAAACAGACGTGCCCAGTAACACCTGCAGAGTTTGGATCCAGCTGGAGCCACAAGGCTGCAAAACAAGCAGGCAGTGTAAACAGGGATAAATGCTCAGTTAACTAGAGGTCATCACTTAGTGTCTAGAGCTATAAACTAAGCATTTGTGTGGTGATCAGATAAAAAAATGGTATTTTCTTCTCTCTGGGTTAGCCCAATTGGCTATCATCTATTAATTAATCCATGAAACACTGTGTTGTTATGAGAAAGCATTAAGTAACCAAGAACTATAGAATGGTTTGTGTTGGACCTTGAAGTCCATCTCATTCCAACCCCCCTGCCATGGGCAGGGACACCTTCCCCTAGACCAGATTACTCCAGTCCCCATCCAACCTGGTCTTGAACACTTCCAGGGATGAGGCATCCACAGCTTCTCTGGGTAACCAATGCCAGTGTTTCACGACCCTCTGAGTAAAAAAAATCTCTTTTTAATATCTAATCTTAACTCTCCCCTCCTTTAGTTTAAAACAGTTCCCCCAAGTTTTATCACTTTCTGGCCATAAATAAAGTCTCTCTCCATCTTTTTTTACAAGCTCCCATTAAGTACTGAAAGGCCACAAGATCTCTCAGGTGAAACTTGGGTAAATTTGGCTTTATGGCATGCAGCAGGAGTCTGTGCAAGCAAAAGACTAACTGTTTTTTTCTTAGACATCCACCAGTGTAAAGTGAAAACATTATCAGTCAGCTTTCACCAGGGTAAGGCTAACGTGAATGAAAACCATCTCAGGCTTAAATAACCTCCTGTACTTCAGGCTTTGGTTCAGGATTTTGGTTCTCTGCACATCCAATATGATGAAAATGTGTTGTAAATGTTTTTAAAAGTGAATGTATCCATTTTTCAATAAAAATAGAGCAACCGAAATACAAATATCTCTGTGCAGCAATGGAAACCTCATAAACATCACAGTCATGATTTCATAAGAGGCAGCTCAGAAGGAAAACTGACTAATCTCAGCTCATTGCCCAAGTGCAGAGATACAGAAGAGTAAACAGCATTAAAAAAAAAAAATTAAAAGAGGTTCTGGTCTCTCCATGACAAGGGAACTAAACAAGCCCTGCAGTTCTTAAGTGTTGTCGAGCAGCATCTTAACTGCTCTTGGCACTTGAGAACTGAAAGCCACAGGTCTTGAAGGACTGTCAAGTCACCCCTTGTCACCTATAAACTGCTCTGAAGCTTAATTCCTCACAGTTTTATTGTGAAGATAATTATAGACCACATAAACTCAGGAGGCAGGATAATTTCTGTAGCCATTAATACCAGGTTTCCACTGTGCAAACCAGGAAAATAATGACAGGGAATTCTCATTCTTCAAGGCATGAACTCATGATGAGACCTCACAAGTGGCAGAAGCAGCAAAACCCATCTTACAGCCTGTATGAGCACCTTGTAACATAACTGCTATCGTGAGCCATTTATTTTCCATATGAGGGTGATGTGAGAAGTTGCAGCTACTACTTTTAGAGTCATACAATCATTTCAGTTGGAAAAGACATTTAGGAACACAAAATCCAACCATTAACCCAGCACTGCCAAGTCCACCTCTAAACTATCTCCCCAAGAGTGACAAAGATCACCTCTATCATCTCTCTTGTAGAGAACCATAGGCTCAGCTCTCAGCCTCCTTTCCTCCAGGCTGAGCACCCCCTGTTCCCTCAGCCACTCCTCATCCAGACCCTTCCCCAGCTCCACTGCCCTTCTTTGGACATGCTCCAGCATCTCAGTGTCCTTGCTGTGAGGGGTCCAAAACTGAACAAAGGATTTGAGGTGGGACCTCACCAATGGCCAGCACAGGGGGACTCGAGGTTTCAGCACAGGATGAGGGCAAAGGGACCCTACACCTGTACCACCCTGTTTGCTCGGGATTGTTGACATTGCTCTGGGGTGGCATGAACCAGCTGGCTCCAGATGGGTGGACTTTGGGCTGGTGACAGGACAAAGGGCTGAGTCACACTCTATACCTGCAGGTTCTGTCAGAAGCCCTTTGGCTCTCAGAATTAAAAGTCAGTTTTGGCTAACATGGGCAACCTGAATGGACCTGAAAATCTGCCAGTCTGGGTGCCAGTCACAAATTCACACTATCTCCTGCTCTTCTTCATAAAACCTTCTTGAGATTTGTCTGTGTCCAGACAAAATATCTTTGGTTGACCTGCCACAAGTCCCCATCTGAAAAAAAGAGAAGCATCCCAATGCTTTTAGGGGAAAAAAAGGCACTGAGGGACATGGGCCATTTTACACAGCCATTAAAGTTCCATCGTAATGACAGCATGTGTTGGGGGAGGGTAGGAAGAAGGATAAACAGCAGGTTCAAGTCCAGAGCCTGGGTCTCCCATCAGATATATCACCCTTTGTGAGAGATACCCCGGGGCTCGGTTACAGGCCAAATGTGTAAAAGTTGAGACTCATTTTTCATGTCCTGTTTATAAATGCCCTGGCTGGGAGACCTCACCTGGGTTTCTGGGTGCTCATATTTGCTTCAAGCGTAGCCTCAGGCATCCCAAACCCACAGCCACTCCCAATTAAGAGACACCTCAGAGAGCCGGCTGTGTCAAATACCATTAAGTCTGAAAGCAAGTCAAAACAATCCCAAGGGCTTCTGTCCATCCAGAGGAAGAATTACCTTCTTTTTTTTTAAATCGCAGCTTTGAAAGGATTTAGGAGCAGCAGCGGTCTCAGGAGGTTTGTATAATCTAGGAATCCCCTCGTTTCATATAAAGCAATTCACACTAGATCTGAACACTGGCAAACAGTCAGCTAAATCCATTATCGCATGATAATGCTCAAACATTTCATTAATTCCTAACCAGCTGTCCTCTGCTCCCTTACCCCTTTCATCATACAAACGTTTCTTTAACTGTCTGAGGGAGGGGAGAAGGGAGGATCAGACGCAGCCTCGTAAAATTCCTTCACCCGCTTGGCCTGCGGCAAGTTATTTCTTTTGACACGCGTGTAAAATAATATTGGGGGTGGTGTTTGTTTGGCTTGGCTGGATGGTGAGTTTTCATAACAATTTGGTAAGCCAAGTACCTGTAAAATGGAGTACAGAGAACTCACGGCAGCTTGTTGATGAGCCTGCCGTCTGGTTAATTAACATATCTCATTAAATACGGAAGACCCCTTGCTCCAGTATCTATGCCAAGACACAAGGCAAGGTGTTTGGAGCAGGATGTTGCTCTCCAGTGTTTTGAGGTCCTGTAGGTTATTTCTCTTTTAAAGTCCTTCGGTACTCCGTGCCAAACAAACCAGTGGGAGTGAGGGTAAGCAAGGGAACCTTGGGGGGTTCTCCAACTACGTGACTCAACAAAGTGGATACATGCACACCAAGAGCCAGAGAGAGATTTTAAGGTGACTTCTGGATGCTTTCTTTAGAAAAAGCTCTCCCTGAAGTGCCTCAAATCCCTGCACGTTGCCTAGGGATTCTCCAAGGAACAGGATTCACCACCCTGCTGAGGAGGGACCTGAGGGGAGCGCTCAGTGGTTGTCTCCAACCCTGCTCTCAACCACAGTCCCGGGGCTTTTCTCCCAGTCCCTCTCCCGGGCAAACGTAGCACACGTCTGGACAGCACATCAGGCTCCTGACTGACACTCATTTCTCCCCTGCCAAGACATGAGAGTGCGTTTATTTATTATGGGTTAAATATTTGGAGTTGAGTAAGAACCTCAGAGGGAAAAGGTGGGTCTGTTTCCTTGGATTTTTTTTCCACCCCCTCACTCGGTATGAAAAATCAGATTTTTTTAAACTAAAATGTTTGGTTTATGGAAAATTCCCCTTTCTAACTTTAGGGTCAGCTAAAGGCTGAGAATTAACAACTCGTGAGTGAAAATAACATGAGGAAATACAATGGAGAAATATCTGGACATGTCCAGACATGTCTGGACATTGCCAGAACAGGTCTAAAATATCAGGCTGAGGTAAGGATCACACTTTACCATAACAGCAGGCAACAAAAGGGCTAAAAAAGAAGTACTTTTTAATTTTTTTCACTTATTTTAAAATGAGGTGTCAAAACATCAGGTAGCTTGGGCTGACACAAACCCATGGGTAACAAGAAGCACATCTTAGAAATTTTAATGATATCTTGAGATCCTTTCTTGGTGTTTTTAGGTGTGTTAGGGTCTCAGAATTTCCACTAAAATCATTCAAGTCTTTTTTCTCATAGAACCATCAGACATTTCTATATTTTGTTTCTTCTGTGGAAGAAACTTTAATGTTTTATTAAGGTGTATCATAGTTGTGATTCAATGGATGTTGTTTTGCTGTCAAGACTAGGTGTTACACTGGGCTGTCATGGGTGTGGAACCTTTATCTTCACCATTTGGCTACTTAAGATAATTATTTTGCCACTTTTCATGTTTATAAACATCAGTAATATGTCTTAAAAACCATCACTCTCTGAATGGACTTTGGACATCCTCACCAGAGGATGGTTAATTTAGTGAGTTGTGCATGACTGTGGTCATGCATGGTTTTCAGCCCTCAGTCTGAATTAGCCTAAAACCAAAAACATCGTGGTAACAGCATTGTAGAACAAAATATCGCTGTCTTTTTTTTTTCCTTTAAGACTTGTAATAGAGTCTCTCTGTTATACTCAAGATTCATCTTGCTTTTTAATAGATGTGTACAGTTCTTCCATTTTGCCTTCTGTGGTTTTCCTTTTCTGAAGTCTGGTATGCTTCGTGGTTTATTTATTCATGAGTTGTAGAGAAAGAAGTTCACCATTAAAAAAAAAATTGTTTTGGAATATATACTTAACGGCGTGTCAAGAAACAGAAAACAATTACGCTTACGCAACGTAACGTGCATTTTTACATGCCACTCGCACTCTGCTTTATGCACCCAGTTTATGTAAGTAATGAAAATTAAGTATCACGCTAGCCTGCACAATGCAGTCAGCACAATTAAGGCTAGGAGACTTTAATTGGGAATAAAAAAACACACACCAGAGCTAAAAAAACACAGTCTTTTATGGCAAGTTTGCAGAGGGTGCTTCCAGTGTGGCAGGGCTATGGCTGCCATGGGGAATGAAGTGTTTTAATGTCCTGAGGTTCAGTGGGTGCTGTGTGTTGAGGGTTGTGTTCTGCAGATGTGACAAATATATGACAAATGCCACCACCCTCTCCATGGTGGCCTGGCACACACCCCGTTGCAGCACTGGGCTGGATATGAGGAGAGGCAGCTCATGGCCTCTGGTGGGCAGAGCAGCAGGGGCAAGGTGGGGAGGAAGGATAGGACTTTGACTGTAGCCAAACATGAGGAAAAGGTGCTATTTTCCTTCATGATGAAGGACAATTTCAGCAAGTTTGCAGTATCTCAGGTAGAGAATGGCACCCACTCCTACACTTTCCGAGCTGTTGGTTTGGAGCTGTACTTGGCACAATTTTGCCTGAGAGTGGCTAGGGGCTCTGCACTCTGTTTCTGTGCAAACACCCACTACCTTGGCAGGGACAGTGCAGGTGGAGCCTCCATCTGCCCTCAGGTTGCCACGAGTGTTCCCCTTCCTACAAAGAAACCCTCTTCAAACCAAGAGCAGTGCCAACAGGCTCATCCTTCATCCCTGGGCAGAGGGGAAAACTCCCACTACACAAACTGGGGAATGAGATGCTGGAAAGAAGCATTGCAGAAAGGGACCAGTGGGTCCTGGTTGATGGCAAGTTCAATATGTCAGCAGTGTCCTGGCAGCCAGGAGGGCCAGCCCTGTTCTGGGGCCATCAGGCACAGCATCGCCAGCGGGGCAAGGGAGGGGATTGTTCTGCTCTGCTCTGCTCTGCACTGGAGTGGTCTCACCCTGAATATAGTGTGCAGTTTTGGGTACCACAATATAAGGTAGAAAGCTATAAGAGAGCATCCAAACGAGGGAAATTAAAATGGTGAAGGACCTTGAGGAGAAGCCATATGAGCAGTGGCTGAGGACACTTGGTCTGTTCAACCTGGAGGAGACTGAGGGGAGACCTTATTGCGGTTACAACTTCCCCATGAGGGGAAGAGGAGGGGCAGGCACTGATCTCTTCTCTAAAGTGACCAGTGACACAGCTTGAGGGAATGGCCTGAAGTTGTGTCAGGGAGGTTTAGGTTGGATATTACACAAAGGTAAGAACCACCCAGAGGGTGGGTGGACACTAATAAAGTTTCCTAGGGACGTGGTCACAGCACCAAGCGTGGCAGAGCTCAAGGTGTGTTTGGACAAGTGTTTCAGGCACATGGTGGGATTGCTGGGGCTGTCCTGTGCAGGGCCAGGACTTGGACTCGACGTTCCTTGTGGATATTCTGTGTCCCTCAGCGACGCTGTCACTCTAACACCTGCCCCGCCACCGCCCGCCTCGGCTCCCCTCAGGTGGGCGCCCCTGCGGCGGATGCCCGGACGCCCCCGTAGCCCTCCCGCCGTCACCCAGCAACGCCCCCCGCCCGTCCCCCCTTGCCCCGAGG
>VZRR01010030.1:0-64134 GCA_013398015.1 Oreocharis arfaki | reverse complement strand
TGGCGGGGATGAGAGGTTGGTGAAGGCGAGGAAGGGTTTCGGGGGAGGGGGCTGAGGGGCTGGTAAACCCGAAGAAGGGCTTGGGGTGAGAAGGTCGTGAGGGTGAGGGAGGTGAGGGGCTAGCGAAGGTGAGAAGGAGTTGGAGTGAGGGAGGTGAGGGGCTAATGAAGGGGAGGAAGAGTTGGGGTGAAGATGAGAAAGCTTTTTGGGTGAAGGAGTTACGGGGCTGGAGAGGTGAGAGGGTCGAGGAGCTTTGGAGTGAGGGTATATGAAGTCATGAAGATGGGAAGATAATGAGGATCTTGGAGGTGAGGGAGATGTGAGACTGCAGAGGTGGAAATTGGAAATGCCGTGTGCTGTGGTGAGAAATCGGGTCAAAGGAGATGCTGGGCTTCAGAAGTTGGGAAGAGATGAGGAGTGAATGGAGGAATGAGTGAAGTGATGTTGGAGAGACTTGTTTGGGGTGTCTGAGATAGCCACCTCTTTCTCATCAGAATTCATTAAGTGCCCCTCTAGGATTGTGTTGGGTGGAGACGGTGCTCGAAGAGGACTTGACAAAGGGATCGAAGATGGAAATTAGTGTAGCTTTTCAGACTATTAAACTTCAGTAGTCTGCCATTTGAATAATTCCACACTTAAGCTGTAACCTGATCTCAAAGCTTTATCACAAACCAGTTGAGTCTCTCCTTGCTTGATATGATGGTGGGAGGGTACTGGGGGAAGAAATTACTTCCAACTTTGCTCTTAAACCTCCAGTTTTATGCAGCAGTTTTCCTTAAGATCATGCTATCAGTGATCTGCAACCCTTAACATGCCTTAATTTAGCACCTTAAGCAGGTGCAGCAACTCTGCTTGACCTTGAAAAATGCTCTCTCCATGGGGCAGTTTTCTGTTGGAGTGCTTTGCCTTCAGTATTCTCTATGTATAGAGGGGAGGAAGGAGGGGAGGAAAAGATTTAGCCAAGGCTCTGACTTGGCACTGGGTGCGGTGAGTGAATCGATGTTGCTGGAGCCTGGTGAATTCTGGAACTTACAAATGGGAAAGGTTAGGAAAGATATTTCAGGATGTTGAATGTTAGACAGAGGAGATGTTTTCTCCTTCAGGAAAGGAGAGATGTCACAAGAATTGGATCCACAAGGAGAGGCAGCACTAGGTACAAAGCACAGCTGAATAATGCAGCATTATGAGGATCCATGGGAAGGAATTGCACTGTTACAGCATGTATCCTTTCTGCTCTGCAAAAACTGCTCCAGTGTGAGCTGCGTCATGTTCCACTGCTGTGATCAGACAGTGCTACTAAAATATTTAATGAAATATGGCTTGAGCAGGTGCTTGAGCTCAGAGTGAGCTGGTGAATACTTCCTGCTTCCCTTCCCAAGTCAGGCTTTTTTGTAAATATCTGGCAGAGGGGGTTGCTGATGTGGTTGCATTGACATGGCTTGTGTGACTTCTTCCCTCCCACCAGTATTGCAAAAGATAAGGTCTTCCTCGCTTGGTTTGTTTAGCGATTATATTGGATTGATGAAATGTTCAACATGCCTAATTTTTCCTTTCCTAAATAATGGAAGAGGTGTCAGACAAGAGATTAAGCTATTTACTTGACACTTGGGCTATAAATGCTTACGGAAGTGCTTTTTACTGTAAGTTTGAAATGCTTGACACTACCTTAGACTCCTAAAACTGCATCCAGTAGTCTCTGAAGTATCCAGAAACATCTGTGAGTTCCTGTGTATGCCAAAGGTAGTGCCAGCTGCTGTCTTGGAAGTGAGAGCTTCATTCCTCTATTAATGAGATTAAATTGGATACTTAAGGGAGTTTTCATGACAAAATAACAATTTCCATGATGTAAAGGGTGGGATCAGTGGAACAACTTCTATTTTAGTTAGCTATTTGTAATGTCAGAGGCCGGTTTACATGGGTTGGCCCGTGCCTCTGCAAGGAAGTAAATGATAGCAGTTTTTGTGTTCAATTATGTATGACTGAGGCATCTTCAGCAAAAGGAAAATGTGTGGTTCTACAGATAAACCCTCTGTATAACTGTGGGTTAACTCCTGCAGGAGCCTGCTGCTCTCTGGAGTCTGTTGCTGAGAAAGGAATGAGCAGTATCTGCTGACGTGATCTTGCTTGGATGCTGGGGGTACTGCATGCAATTGAGGGCAATCCTCTCCCTCCAAGCTGGAATATGCCTTAAAAATTCGATCTGTTTTAAATACAGTTGTATTGTGCTGCCTTGTGCTGATAAGAGAGGTTGTCTTCTGCTGGAGGTGTCCTTAGTTGGATATGAGAAGGTGGTAGGAACATTGACTGACAGCTGGTGAACCTGCTGAGCCTTCTGTGTCATGTTACAACAAAACTTATGAAGTGCAACTTTGTTCATGTGCCTTTTCAGTGGGGCAACACAAGTGGAATGTTTTCGTGGCTTCCAGTGAAGCGTGGTGTAACTCTTGAGTGAAACAATGCACATGCTTGTATGTCTAAGTGCATGTGACCTTAGTTTTTCACTCTGAAGCAAGTGTGGAGCCTATCTGAGGAGCTTTCTGAAGTGACTGCCTTGATTTCTCTGGGTGGAAATACAGGCTCTGAGAGAGCAGGCTGAAGCTGGACCTTTCTCACAGGTCTGTGACCTCCAAGGTTAATTACCTTTAAACTCATTCCAGTCCTGGATTCTCTGGCAGCTAGGAAGTTAAGACTTTGTAATATAATGTTGCTCTGCTTGTGTGCTGAGGCAGGAATGCATGGACTCTGCCTCTATCCCTGTAAAAACTTAAATGGATAATTTATAAAAGCAATGAGAATATTAACATTGGATGGTACCTGCAGAGTAATTCAACAGTGAGCCTTCATCTAATGTTTGAAAAATTTTCTTTCAGTCAAAATATGTTGCCAGCTGAGTAGCTTAGAAAAGATGTTGGAGCTTTAAGAGTCATGAATTCCTGGGAGGGAAGATGATGGCTGGAATGACCTGCTAGGTAGTGCCTGCGGTTGTGAACACAGCTGCACATAACTCTTCAGGACTTTCAGCAGACACTGATTTAAGCTATAAACAGTTCCTTTACACAGGAGTATTTGATCTTGTCTAGCTTAGCCTGTAAACTCTGCCTGTGATGCACTGCTATCATCCTTAGTTGAGCACCTTATGACTTCCAGCATCAATTTCTAGAGTAGGAAGCCAGTTTCACTTGCAATATGTGAGCACTGCTCCTTGCATGTTAGGCAAAACCAGTGAAATCCTTCATGTTGGCCATCACAAGAAGCTGGAGCTGGCAGTTGCTTTTGGGCTTAACTTGTGGTCTGAACCTCCTCTGCCCCTCTAACACCATAAGCCACCCTAAAATACTTGCATCAAATGATCAAGCAGTGTGTTGAGCAACAGTGCACATGTGCTGGTGTCATGTTTGAAATAAAAACAAGCTTCACTTGCCCTTCAAACTGAATGCAATGTTTGTGGGCTACTTTTAATAGTGTAAAAGCGGGTTGAACAGACAAAGCTGTTGGAGTTAAAATGGAGCTTTCCAGCTGATCTGCCAGGAGAGCCCTGTGAAAGTGAGGAGGCTGTTGTGACAGAGGAGGAAGTTTTAGCAGCTTGCAGAGTAATGAGTAACATGAAGAACTGTTTGTGCTGCGTTTCAGTTTTGCAAGGGTCACTCCCATGACCCTTATATCTGTAATACTTGCAAGATCTCAGGCTGTGACCTATTCCAACTATAGGCATAAGATTCATCAAAACTCCAATGGAACAGCCTTGTGTGCCGTCGTTTCCCTTACAGATAGGTTAACTGATCTGGTACCTATTCTATTGGAGCTCCAGGTCCTTCAACATAGTGTCAGCCTGACTGAACACTTTCATTCAACAGCAGCCCGTTGACTTGGGGATTACAGAGTGCAGCAGGCATTGCTTAGCTTAATATACCAGCACTTAACTGGCATGAGTGAAACAATACTTCTCCTAAGCAGAGCATTACACCTGCCCAGTAATGGCTGTATCGAGTCCAATAACTTTCTAGCAGTTGTGTGTTTAAGACTCCATGCAAAAACAGAAAACAATCCAGTTGTCAAAGTTGAAGCAGAATGCTCTCAGGATGACTGACACTACGTGTGTAGCTTGACAGCTGATGTTTCAGCCTGAGAGTCACCTTTCAGACAGGAGATCCTGGGCAGCCCAGAAACCAAGCATGGAAGCAGACACTGTTAAGCTGTGGAGTGTTGTGAACTAAGGACTGCGTGCTTTCAGTAAGCTGCTGCTGTCAGGTGACTTTTACGGTCAGCAGCTTATCAGTTACCCACACATCTTGCATTTGGGTCACAGCCCTGCCCAGAGAAACTACCCAAAGCTTCCACTGGTAAACAGATATTATATCTTGCATCTGGAACTGTGAGGGGCTCTTGTATCCAAGCATTGAATAATTATTGCTGTTCTAAATAAACGGATTAATCTTTAGTGTGGTACAGAAGCACTATATTCCTCCAGGTGAAACAAGATACTCTGCATGAAAAAGACCTGATTTCATGCTATATAATCTAGACCTCCAATAGAGTTGCCCAAGACTGAATTTGCCTTGAGTTAAAAGCTGGACTTCAGGCATCTCAGTGATGGGTTCAGAGCACTGCAGTGTCTGAGCCATGGAGTGGTTTGTGCTGTGACCTAACTGGCACACGGTGGCTATTAACTAAAGCCCCTTCTTGCTAGTACTTCCAACAAGTGCCGTGCAGTCATTTAGACTGCAGCTGGCATACGGCTTTGTAACAACTCGGGACAAGCAGCCAGGTTTCCTCATCAAACTTGCTCTTGGCAAGTGACTCTGGCAAGCATCAGGACACAAGGCTTTTGTTGGGTAATGATTTGGTTTGGCTTTAGAGCTGTTGCTGACCTTGGTTTGGCTCTTGCAGGCGTGTATTCTGCTCAAAACGTGAATCTCAATGTATAGATGATGGGAAGTTGGTCTCCACAATGTGGACCACTAATAAGACTTAAAACCCACTTAAAGCTGGGGAAGACTTGATTTCCTGTTGAGGAAACTCCTGTTCATAAACAGGAGTCCTGTTCATGAAGGATAAAGACTATTAAACTTTAGCTTTAGGAGACCTGGCTGGCCTGACACTTTCGGCTTGACTCAGTCTCTTCTGCAGTGTTAATATGAAGACTGACTAATCTGGTGGCCTGAGGTGTTCTGGTAGGGGACTGAGACATACTTTACTTGCACCACTGAAATTGTCAGTCAATAGCTGCTGCTCATGTAGCAAGGCATAAAAGGATAGGAGATAAAGCTTAGTCCTAAGAGTAAGCCAAAGATGCTTTTAAGAAAATTCTAGTGTGTAAATGGCAGCAGCAAGGTGTTACCCTGACTTGTTTTGCTGAACTATATTTGAAGTGAATTTTGTCAGTGTTCTGGGGAGAGTAAGGTTAGTTCTCTCTGCTGAGTGGAGAGGACCTAGTTTCCTCATCTTGTTTTAAATGAGAGCTCTAATGTTTTTGTAACTGAAATTGAAACCAGTGTTATGCTGACCCTGCATATTTTCTATCCTCTGCTGGCTGGCCTGGACTACTTCTGCATGCAGTATAGTTCATTTATTTTGGAGACTGGAAAACAAGCCATTATCACCCTTCAGTGCCAGATAAATAAATGATCTAACTGGGGGCCGAACCCAGTGTTCTTTTACAAAAGCACAACTGCATGTCACTCTTATCTTCTGCATTCTGTCCTTGAATATATGATCAATCTTTCTGGACCACATCCAGAAACCAGTGGCTTAACCCAGCAAGTGATGACTGCAGATCAGTCAGATTTCTGTACCACTTAATTTCCTATCATCACTTACACACAGCAAAGAGTCTTCCAGAATACATTTAACGTGAGCACTGTTTAACCTGCAACTTTCTTATCAATCATATGGAAGAACAAATAACAGGAACAGGAGTCAACTCTTAAATAGTCTCAATGCTGGATCTGTGCTCCCAGGTAACAAGAGTTTCAAGGGTTTGATTTTTTTTTTTTTTTTTTTTTTGGTTGGTTTGGGTTTTTTGTGGGGAGGAAGAAGGCACACATGCAGGGTAAAAAATACTCCTCCCATTTTACGAGGGGAATATATGAGCAAGTACACTGGCCTGAGCAGTCTGGCTCTGGGTACTCCCAGAGGAGTGATTTGACAGTCTGAACTATTGCTCCTTAGAGTAGTGTGGCTGGCCAGCTAACTCCCAAGAGTTCAAAAAATAACCCAAAACAAATGCACAGCTTGCTTTAACACCAGCACTTCTAGTGCACATGTCCCGTTTGCTGTCTGATATGTATCTGGGGGAATCAGCTTGTGATGTAGGCTGGTTCTTTTTCTTGGCTCTTGTTCTGCTTCTAACTTTGGTGTAGAGAGGGAAAGGGCTTACACTTCTCAGTGTACAGGTACCCTGATTGTTTCCAACATCATAGCACTTCTACCTCCCTAAAAGTCCAAAAATTTCCTTCGATAGGCTGAAAAAAGAGAGTGAATGGGCAGTTATCTCTTCCCTTCATGCTCTTACAATCATTACTTGCCTTACAGTTGGAGCGTTTTCTGCTGCTTTGTTTTCAAATCACCTTTGCAATTTGTCATCTTCCAGGTACAGTCTGTTTAAAACTCTCATTATGCAGCTGCATAGTAGATCTTTCAGTTTACTGAAGAAATGGAATTGAACCAGATAAGGTGTGTCCCCTTCCAGGCAACTGCTCTGGAATAGTTTGCGTGACAATTCAGGGTGCCATTTGAAAATAAGCCTTTTGACCCTATAGTACTAGTGGGATCGCTAATCTTCTTTGTATGCGTATGACCTGGACCCTACCACGGCCTTTCAGTTGTGTAGTAGCCCCCAGTTAAGCTGTATATAAAAGGGTTTGGGTTGCCATACAGTGAATTTTGTGCTAACATCAGATGCCTGTGTGTCTAGTGAGTTCGGTATTGTATTGTTAGTAAGTCTTTTACTGGTTAAGACCAGCAGGATATATTTGTGGGCAAGAAATAGTCTTGGTGTGATGACTTAAGATAAAGCCTCACTACTTTGTCTCGGGGTATTCTTAGCCTGTTCATGGCTAGATCTCTGTACCATCACTTTGTCAATGTAAAACCTAATGAGTGTCAGGGATGTTCAGTATAAACTTGACTCTGTCCTCCTTGAAGAGGTTTCACTGCATCGTACTACCTTTTCGTGGTAGAGATACACTTAAAAAAACCCCTAGTGCTCAGTAACTGCAAACTACTAAACGTGTACATTCATCAGACTGCAAACTTCCAGCTCATTCCAGCAGCCCGACACTGCCTGGTATTTCCCTGAACTGCACTTAGTAGCTTTCTCTTCCTCATTAACTGTGCTCCTAAATTAGCACGTTCTAAGAAATCAGTTCCAGTTCTTTGTTAAGGCTGGTTACTGAATAACTGGTTATAATTAATGCCTGAATTCATCACTGGTACAATACTGGCTACACTGTTCCCTGCACTTCAGCCTCTTTAAGAAGCTCTTTGTCAACACGCTCCCTGTCTGGGTGGCTCTGTGAGGAGTCTGTGTATTGCTGAGTATCTCACTTGCAAGATCCTCCAATGAACCTGGTAAGTTGCCCTGATTGTGGATCACAGCCTCATTCTGTCTGCTTGGAATTTAGTAACTGATGTGTCCCTGATGGTCTTTTCTGACCTTTGAAGTTTTAGGGGCTACCCATTGACAAAGCCACTGCTGGGAAGTGGCCAGTGGTCAGACATCCCTACCAGAGAAACTTGAAGTCCCTACACGCAATTACTGTATTGACTGGAGATTTATGTTTGTGTATATATACACACACCATAGCTTACAAAAGACAAATTCTTTAAGTAGGGAATAAGATTTCAGCTTTACGTGCAGAAATTGCTGCTGTCCAAATGGTTTGGAGATCTTGCCCTAGGAGATGGGATAAGAAAGGTGCTGCAGTTCTGTGCTTCAGGCACTTGCAGTAAAATTGCTTTCATTGTGGAAAAAAATAGTGTGAAATAAAGAAGTGTTGGTAATGGCTTCCCAAGCTTTAATACTAAAGGTATATTTCCTAATAAGGGCAAGTGTTTAAATGCTTCAGCTCTGTATATAACACCTTCACTATGCATTATACTCTCCTTTTTGCATCTAAATGAGTGTGGTCAGGGTGGAAGTACTGTGCAAATGAAAGCAACACTTGGTTTATCTCCAGTAGCAGCATTCAGTTCATTAATATTGCATTTCCCTGTCACTTAGAAAATGAGTGGAAGCCTGCCTGTGTCAAAATATTAAATAAAAATGGGTTCCTTATTTTTGCATTAATGACTGTTCAGCATAATTTTTAATTTTTACCTGATGCAGTTATGCTCCTGTCATTATAATACTTCATTTTCTTACTCACTGCTGATGTAGGGATTAAATAACTTCCTTTCTCATTGTCTGGGTAATAGTCATATCTTTTCAAAGAATGAGAATAACAAGAACACTGGCCAATTCTTGGCTTTCACCAGAGAAATTTTTAAAATATTGGACTGGACTGAGAGGAAAGCAGGAAGCCAAGGCTGGAAACTTCTCTGCTCCATCCTATCTGATAAAGCAAGCAGGAGCCCAGAATTTTCCTTCATTAATTTGTTAGCCTCACAGGACAAACTGGAGCTCTAAGTTGCTTGATGTGAGCAGGTAGGACTAAAGCTACACAAGACTGTCTTTTTGCATCTCAAAGAGCTTAGGCTTGTAATATTGCTGTGACCTTTCCAGCCTCGCAGGGAATAATGAAAATACAGCAGGCTTACATGAGTGATGAATACATCTTACATTGTTTATATCTGGGCCTGTAATTTAATGTTAAAACTGCACTCCCAAGACTTCTGAGTAGTTCAGGCACAGTCTTAAACTGTAGATCGTGCAGCAAAAGCCTGAAAGTCTGGGAAGCTTTTTTCGTCATGTAGGTGGATGGTTTCACTCCCGGCATATGTGGGGAGGATGTATCCAAAGTGACAGACAAGTGTCATTGCTCACAGACTAGTGGGATTCAGCTGTGGCTGCAGCATAGAACTTCCAGTGCTTCTGAAATCAGTGTAATCTCAGCAAATGGTTGTCAGGCCTGCTCCTCATGGTAGGGAGTGCTTAATAAAAAGCATGTGAGAAGACACGTATGTGTGTGCAGTTTGTTTTCTGTTCAGCAAAGAAATCTGGGATCAGGCCTCTCAGGATCCTACACAGATGGTTGATTTAGCCCATGTGTCCTAAAGTAAACTGGAGTCTGTTTTGATTGCACTATTCTTCAGAAGGAATTAACATTTCATACCTGGGAAATTTGTCTATGCTAATTTCAGTTCCATGTTTTGAAGGCTGAGTTTTGCTCTCCGTGCCGGTGAAGGTTTAAGCCTGGTTGATGCTTATTGTAACATGACAAGTATTCTTTCGTCAGGTAAAATGCGAAATACAGTTGCACATTTTATATTGGTTCTGTTTTTCCAGATTTCATATATGAGTGGTGAGCAAGGGCACACAAAGTCCTCAGAGAAAGGTGAAAAAGCTTTTCTAGCCAAAACATGTTCGAGTTATACACACTGCTGTTCACATTACTATAGATAAGTAGGAAGAATTTCACAGGCACCATGGGAATTCTTTTCCTGCAGGTTTTATTTTTTCCTGATAAACTAAGACTTTTTTATCTCCTAATTCTTTACCCCAAGTAAGTTAACTTTAACTGACTGCAGCTTGATTGAAAACCAGAATACAAGTTAAGGATAGTAATGTGTCACATCATTGCTGTTTTAATGTGGAATTGGAACTTAAATTTAAATATCTTTTGGCTTAAAAGGAAGGGTTTAAAACAAAATGGAAGTGACCTTTTGAATTATGACTGTTTTACTATATGATCATCTGTACTTCTCCAGAGAAGTTTATAGGTCAAAAGTCTGCCATGTGTTTCACAGAAATATTTATATAGAGGTAATGCATTGCACTTTGAAATTGGTTACTGGAAGAATAAAAACCTAAAGCTTTTACAGGATGATAAATGGATTTCACTTAAATGAGATAAAAGGGATGTGGTGCCCCTGTTTTATGTATTAAATCTTGACTGCTGTATGAAGCAACATTAAATTATTTCAAATCTATTTAGGCTCTTAAAACCTAAAACGTTTAAGGATATGTTATGGTTAACTGATGATTGCTTTAATCAAATCTTATTCCTGCTGAAAATCGGTCAGGTGATTGTTCAAACAGTAAAAATATTAGTTTACTGCATATGCTGGTCCTGTAATTGAAAAAGTAAAATGACTAAGCACAATCTTCTCAGTTAAGCTGCCAAAATAAAATACAGCCCAGAAGGGCAAGCCATGCATTTCATTAAAATAAGGTTCAGTAACCATGAAATTTATCACCCTAAGGGCTTCCTCACTCTGACAAGTGACTAAAGTGTAAAATGTCAAATACCTCTGTGCTGACCAGTAACTTGCATTAACTTTTTGTTAGTCAAATTCTAGATGCACTTTCTTGTTCACAAGCTACAAGAAATGAATAGTTTTCTTCCTCAGCTTCCTGTGTTACTGCTGAAGACTCACACCTACACATGCAGCACATGCAAATGTCTGTGTCTTTGTGGGCTCTGGGAAGTGGGAAATTGTGTGTGCTCACAAGTGAAGGTGAAAGAACAGCAGGGAGCAAGCTGAGCTTGTTGAGCCATGAGTGGGACAAGGCAGGAGTGAACCTGCTGGTTGTCCTCCTCATGATGGATAAAAGCACTTCTGTTACCCATAGCATCTAGAAAATATTCTCTAATTCTGGTTGCAACTTGGGCCAGTCGTTACCTTTCTGATGAAGAGATCACTTCATGTTGTTCTTTCAACAGCTCCTACATTTGAAACCCTCTGTCAAGACTTTGTTTAGAGGTGTGAAATAATCTCATGTCCTTTAGACTTTGTAGTCATGTCTTCTGGCTCCTGTCCTTTTGATTATTTCCTCTCCCAGTTTCTTCTGCTTGGCTCAGTCTGATGTACAGTGTGCTTTGCTCACTGAAGTGTTTGGCTTTAATGTTATTGTGCTTGATAAGGAATCATTTGTCATATGAGGTGATCCTCACCTGTAAGAGAACATTAGGACAAAAATGAGAGTATCTCCTTCCAACAGGGTATACTGACTTGGGTTGAGCTTCTCTGCTGGAATCCACAGGGCTCCCTGAAAAATGTGCAATCTCTTCTCTAAACTGCTACAAGGAGCAGTGTTTGAATAAATATTTGCTAGGTTTCTGGTTTTATTTCACACTATCCTTTTGATACAGACAGATACCTGTTCAGTAAACCTGCTCTCAGTGCATGGGCTGATAATACTTCTGGACCAACACTAGAAAGCTCCTGAAACTCTACTTAGGAACAGTGGTTTGGAGTCAGCTACTCTTCACAGCCAAATTTGTGGAAGCTGTTGTAATGTCCTCTGAGTCTGAGTGTCCTGCCCGCTTCAGTGATGGTTTCATCTAAGTTTGACAGAGCCTGAATAAATTCACAGATGCATGGCGCATCCTACTGCTTCTTAATAAGACTTGTGAAATCCTACATGACTGCTAATTTATGAAAACCTTCAAGTGTTTCAGAGTAGCATTTTCTCTGGCAGACTTCCTGAGTGACCAAATTCAGGCAATTCTACTTGTCTAGAATCAATTCTAAAGTCTCTTCCTTGAACCAGAGAACTATAACAAGCTATCCAATATGCCAAAGTGCTTACACAAGGCTTTTAGAAATTCTAGGCAAAGTTAACGTCACCACAGTGTCACCAGGATAACTGCCAGTTGCTCAAAGCCTCCCTCACTTCATATTTTTGGTTTGCCTGCTCTTAACAGGTGTATACTTTAAGCAGGTGTAGCACTTCAAAGACTTAGGGCTATATACATTGCTATATGAAGGTAACAACTTTTTGTCTGCTTTTCAAGGACATGGCCAAGTAGGTGGTAAAGTTGAATGACCAGTCTGTTAATTTCAACAAACTGGTACTTATAAACACCTTGCAGACAGTAAGGCAGCAAAATAATTCAGGAATGAATGTCCTATTCCTTATCAACTCCACATGTGATAAATGGATTTAGCTGGTTGTGGTGTTAGAGAAAGGAATCTGTAAGTGTTAACTAGTTTCATGGGAACTGGGGTGGAAGCCAAGCCACTGTCTTGTACTAGAATAAACTGATAAGAAAAAGTGTTCAGTTAAAAGTAGAGCAGTTGTTTAAAGAAATAGTCTGAAGACGTAAAACTCTTTGAAAAGTTGAGATAGGTGATATGTGCAATATCCATTCAAGTACCTGACTTTAGCTTTGCAACTTTAACTCATCCCCACGTAGAAATTACAACTGTACTCCTGGTCTGCTCCATTTTCCCCCACAGATGCAAGGCTGTGATTTCTTCTGCAGCACAAAAAGAGAACATCTCTTTGAAATTTATCTAGTCAAAACCACCAAACAGCTTCAGCCAGGCATGTGTGTGCTCCCATCATCCTTTGTCTGACCTCTGCCATTAGTGATGCTCCCTGCTTGGGATGCTGCTGTGGGCAGTTGCCATCTCCTGGAAGATGAACATCAAGACAGTTTTGAAAATGGAGAAATTTCATATATTATTGCGTAGTTGGATCTTGCAGTAATAAGTTGCGAGTTGATTAGGAGTGACAGATCAGGCAGCTGGAAATGTAACGTCTGGAATACTGTGAGGTCAGGCTCACCTTTCCAGAGGAGCAGTGAGAAGACTCTGCATCCATTATAAATTTAGGATCAAAGAACAGAAAGCTCCAAGAGCTTACAGAGCTGAGTCCCTGTCTTGTGCTGTGCCTGCTCTGAACAGCTGCTGCCAAACCATAAAGATGATTAAACCACAGAAAAGAGTAGAGACTAAAAATCTTGCTATGGTATTTCTTCTGCCATCTGAGCAGAGCAGTAGAAATAAATCCAGACTGAATGCAAGAGGAGCAAGATGAGGAAATGTCAGTGATGCAACCACAAACTTTAAGCACTATAATAAAGGTGTGTAGATGACAGAAGATGAATGAGAGCTATTTAGCTTAACTCTCTTCATGAAGCCCACACTCTTGCTAGATGTTATTACTCAGATTTAGGGAATGCTCCTGTCAGTCTGTTTAGATGCATAAGCAGGTAGCTTCAGTGCACTGAAGGCAGCACTCACTGATCAGCTCACAGTTTGGTCAGTTCTTCCTCTGTTCTGTGAATAGCTCTACAGCCCCTGAGCTGAGAGATCCTTTAATGTTAAGTGCCTGTTAGACTAATCGTAAAAGATTTGTCTGAGCAAGACATTGCTGTTCCTGTTTATTCTTCAAATCACCGAATTTAATTGTTACTCTCCAAGCTGTGGCTGGTGTGCCTTTTAAAAATTTTAAGGAGATATTTGGTCCTGAATTGAAGTTGCAGCTGTTATTTGCACCTACTCATAGTCTGTGAAGTCCCTTTTATATTTCTTCCTCTGAAGATGACTTACTCTAACTGCACGTGTATTTTGGTGTCTCTTTAAACAATAAAGGCACAAAGCCAAACCTAATCTTGTCAGGTGTTCAGGTTACTAGTTCTTTCTTTGGATTTCCCCCTTGGCCTGAGATTTCAGGATCTATCCAGGGTAATAGAATGAGCAAAGGAGATTGCTTGTTCTCTGAGTGCACTTTGCAGAGGATCCCATCCCTTTCAGAGGATATTAGATGTCTAGTAGGATAACCTGCCAGCTCAGCTGTTACACTTCAGTATCAAGCTATTTTGTGAACTGCAGTTCTGGTGTTTCCCTCATTGTTCTGCTCTTCGCATGTGCTGCTTTCAGTGCCTGCAAGTATTAAAGCAGCTCTGCCTACTTAGAGAAATACCTGTGATATAATCTGACCACAAATTCATTCTGCCTCTGAGAATGATCTGGAAAGGCACTCTAGCTGGTATGCAATTAGTCTTGCATAAAGAAACAACCACGAGATTAGCTTTGTTTTCTAAACAACCAATCATGCTTGTATAGGCTGTACCTCTCACTGCCCTGGTCTTTATGTCAGCAGCCCTGTATCTATAGAATGACTCAAGTGCAATCACTTGGAATCTTACAGCTAAATTAACATTGGCTATGACTTGTTAACTTTAAATACCTTTTTAATGCACAGAAACTCTCCCCTTCCTAAAAGGAAGCCTGCCTAGTCCTGTAGACACTCTTGCAACAATGTTCTGTTCTTATGGATATTCAAGAAAAGCTGCTTTAGCATGTGAAAGATTAATTTACTGAGGATGTTTTAGGTAATCCAGCTGTGTTATCTGATAGTAACCTCCAACAGAAAATGCTTTCGGGAGACTAGATGCCTTTCAAACAGCATTTGCTTGTTGTTTCGGGTGGGTTGGTTTTGGTTTTGGGTTTTTTTGGCAGGAAGTGGGAATAACAGCTCACAAGGGCAACCAATGATCAAGGCATTTAAATGTACATTAGCATCTCTACTGCCTTTACAGCCTGCTTGTGGTAGTCCCAGCTGCCTTGTAACAAATAGTTATAGTGCAGCTGCTGAAACCATTGATTCCTCTTAACCCCTCTGCCCTAGAAACTTGTCTCTGTGTGGACTTAAAGGGGTGCAAGACCCATGCTCTGGATGATAAGATGATGCTTAGAGTTCCATGGATGAGCTCTGCCCCCATCTCACAGTGCAGCTTTGTCCCTTGGGTTATATGCTGAGTTTTCCGTGGAGGGTGGCAGCTGTGTATTTTGCAAGAAGCATACAGGAAAAGTTGATGGGCTGACAGAGCATGACTGAATTGTCTGACTGTGACAGGGCTAAACCTAGACTGGGAGACATGTTTGCTTTCAAATATTCTCACCTGCAAGTACTTCTATAGTGATTTCACTGATGTGACAGCAGGGTACCAACACTTATCTGCTGCAGAAGTGCTGCAGGTCTCATCCCATAGTGGTCCAGCTGTCTGCTGTTGAAGTGGCATGGATGCTGGAGCTTGTGCATTCTCTACGAGAACAGCTGATAGTCATTCCCAAATTAGGTAAAAATGCCAAATTCTAGCAAGCCTTTGCCAAGTATTTCATAGTTCTACAGAGTCACAAATGGAAAAGGTTTGTGTCCTCTAAATATTGCCTTGCTAGCTGGTCTTCATGTATCAAGTCCAACTGCCAAGCACTTGTAGCCTTTTATTACTTTAGTGTACATGTCAGTAAATATCTTATCCTGCCAGTTCTGACAGGGTTAGAGCTTGGCAAAACACATTCTGAAACAGCATTTGTTTATTGTCCAAAATCAAAATGTCCTGATTGAGCTGCTCTTAAATGTGGCCATCAGCTTTCTATGGGGCTGCTTATAAACTAGCTGTCTAAAGCATATTATTTGCACTAAAACTTTCTAACATGGATGGTTTGTAACTTGGCCAAAATATTGTCTATTACCAGTATTTCTATCTCCTATAAGGTGTAACTCTTACGAGGTGTGCATTCCCTGCTTCGTTAAAAGTACTGGTTGTGGAAGTTCTTACTGTATTGATCCTAAATGCTGTAGATAAGGTCTGAAATCACTGTGGTGATGCAACCCTTGTAAGTGCTGATTTACCCATATTATTGACCAAACAGTAATTCTCTGATTTTCCTAAGGTATAATAATTATTGGGGTTAAGAGGGGGGTTCTTAATTTTGTTTATCTCACGCCGTCCTTAAAATACACGAGCTACGTATCACTGCTAGGTCAGTTCAAATGTTTATTTAAATAATTGAGGAACTAAATCAAATAGCTCTACTTCGTGGCAGTGTACATAAACACGTCTGTCATGCTGGTATTTGGGACAGCCTAAAAAACTGGAGCAGGGATCTGCTCAAGTGCTCCAGCAATACTTTTTATGGAGTGTGCGTTCTCAACGCTTGTTTGTAATTATTTGTGCTGCTAAAGGGAGGCGCTGGAGATGTTTACCGAAGGTGCTGCACCCTAAACCTGCAGTTTCCTCTATTAGCACCACCTCATGCATCGCAGGTGTGGGGCCGGAGGGGTGAAAAGCAGCTCTTTTACCACACCCTTTGCAGCGCGGATTTAGGAGGTGATGGGATTCTTTTGGTGCCAGGAAATAAGTAAGAAATAAATGTTATCTCTAAACACCTTTATTCCTTTCTTTCAGTACTGTAGTGATGAGTTCCATTCAATACTTCATCAGGGGATGTTAGAGTATTTTCCTTGGCTCAGATGGAGGGAAGCTCGGCGAAGCTTGGGTGGGGAAGGGAAGGAATCTCTCTCCTTTGTGCTGACAGGAGACAATTTCCAGTAATCACGATGAGTCGGTGTGGGCTCAAACTGCAGGTTAGGCTGTAAATGCTTGTTTATTACCAAGCAGTCACGGTGATGTGGTTCCCCTTTGATCTGTGAGTCCACTCAAACAAGGCAAAATGAGAACACTTAGTGCAAGATGATATAACCAGTTATATATACTTGTTTACAAACCCTTTGGAGAATCTGAAATGCGAGAAGCCCTCTTCTGAGAGGTTTTGGTTTTTCTCTGAGGGAGTAATTATTTCCTCAGAGTTAGTAAAACCCGGTCAAAACCTAACTTCTCCGTCTTTGTTGGAGGGTGAACAAAATTCTAGAGATGTTTTCAAAAGCTTCCTTTAACAGAGTTTTCTGAGATTGAATGATGGTAATGCGTTTAGGGACTGGTAATTGGAGATAATTCCAATGAATTAGACTTTGCAGACGTTAATGATATGCTAGAGGAAGTCAGCTTATGAAGATGTATGCTGTGCTCTTTTTTGTCTTGATCTATTGAATAGCTTCTGTAATTGTCTAATACATATTCTGGCAGTATTTGGGTTTCTTAAGCATTTGCAGCCTGAAGAAACCAGCCTGTGAATTTTCAGGCAGTGAATATGATTAGTTTAAATGCCAGTACGTGAAAATAATGTGCTTTTCATAGTAGGTACCGTAACATCTGCAAGGAATGTCTAACTTTGTAGATACAGACTAAGTAATCAGTCCTGGCTTGACTATTAGTATGGATTAATACTCAGGTAAAACTCTAGTCTTAACCTCTTACAGAAAGTAGTTCTTATTCTGGAGAGTAACTTTGAAAAGGTTGCTCTGGTGTGTTCCATTTTCCCCGCTGCAGTCAGGAGGACAGACAGCCTTGGTGAAAGAACTTGCAGGGAAAAAAAATGCTACTGGCAACAATGTCCTGACAGGATTATTCTTGCACCAGCAGCCCCACTGGGTTAGACATTGCCCTTCCTTCTGCAGGAAGGTGGGATTGGTGCAGTTAATCTACTTGGTTATGTATTAAGGTGTTTGCGGATGATAGCCTTAATTTTGTTTTCCTCTGTTGTTCTGCTTCATAGAGACAGAGGGAATAATCCACTTAATTCTGATGGCAGATAACATTTGTGTTCAACATGGTTTAAAAACCTGAGGATCTTTTAGTAGGACATTCCAAGCTGGACCATACTTTTAGCTCAGGCCAGACTGAAGTTTGTGCCTATCTGACCAAATCAGTGGGTTTTCTTAGTGAAAGTCATTACTTGCAACAGTGTCAGCCCAAAACAGCATATTTGCACACTGGCCCAAGTGATCTCTGTCCCCATGAGTTTTGAGTTTTGTGCTTTTGTGGTGACTTGGTTGTTAGTTTTTGGTTTTGAAAGCTGTTAGTGCTTGCTGTCTTGCCCTTGACCTAATTTTGGGTGTAGAACCTGCTGACTGGAGATCCAGCCATCACAAATCAGGCATGCATATGTCTTTGCTGTGCTGTGAAACTGCTTCTTAGTGCCTGATTTTTTTCCCAGCATCCCTGGTCCCAGCTGTTATGTTTTCCATTAGCTCTGAAGGCTTCTCTACTGCTTTTTATGCACATATACCCTTAGCTGTTTACTTGTTTAATGTATCTGCATTAATAAACATGAAGGTAATGTGAGTATATATGACTTTTTACCTATCAGTAAATCAAAATACAAGTTAAATCAGATAGTGCCACCTCTACAGTTAACAAAATGAAGTATTTCCTACTAAAAACAGTAGCAACTGTGATTTAACAATGTAATCTGATCTAATATTAGTAACAGGCTGTGCCTTTAGGGAGCAGTATAATATCCAATCCACTGAATAAAGTCTGTCTCACATTAAATTCTGGATCCCTCTTAAAAAGATGGCTTCCCAGAATTGTTTCAGTAATTGCATAAAGACCTATGATTTCCTATGTATTTTTCCCAGTAATGAATGGAGAAATGATGTTGGCCCCCAAAATACAAAGAATGATGAAATAGTGCTGTCTTACAAAGCTGTTCTCCCTGATGTCACAAGCACCTTCACCTCTCCACCTTAGCTCTAGAGTTTTCTATTCCTCCTCATGTGTCCAGGCAAGAAAAATCCCTTTAGGGGGGTTTGTCATGCCCAGATTGCCATCTGTGACTGCATCACCACTTCTTCCAGCAGGAGCCAAAATCCTTCTCTTGGTCATTTTCCGATAAGCTGTGAGGAGGTAGAAAGAGGGCCCCAAGAGAGCTAAGGGGGTTCTAGTCAAGGCCATGCTTTATGGAAAGAAGGAAGCAGGAAACCCTATGGAAGATTTAACATTGGCAGGGCTGGAGTCTGTAAGCCTGTGTATGTCAGGCTTTAGTAATTTCTGGAATTTTGTATACATACCAAGGAAAGGGTGCAACAAGTCCTAATTAACCCTTCCAAAATCAAGCTGTTCACACCCTTCCTTTCATGTTTTGGATTGTGGTTTGGATATTTATTTGCTGGGGGAGTAGAGAACGTCAGATGTTCAGCGTTAAGAGTAGAAAAGCTGCCAGCATCATCTGCTTCTCTTAGATGAATTTGTATTTCAAACATCATGTTCTGGCTTAAATAGCAAGGCAGTGGTTGTAAAAGACATCAACTGACTTACAATGTGTGAAGAGTCCTGAGGGCAGGCAAAAGTTTGTGTTGGAAGAAGTGGAAAAAATGCTGTTTCTCCGTGTGAGGTGGATTGCTCCATATCGTTTTAATTCACAGTGTGCTGCAGAATGACTAACCCCTGCCCAGACCTTGCTTCTGTGGCCTAAATTGCGTGGTAGCTTCAAAAGTAGGTCACAATGCAAAAACACTGTGCTGTTTCCAATTGCTCTTTTCTCTTTCTTTCTTTTTTTTTTTTTTTTTCTAAATCTCAGGTTTCAAGATGAACTTGCTAAGAATCTGACCTGCAGTCAGTGTAAGTCATAGGGTTGTTTAGGCACGATGTCCTTGTAGAAGAAGCTGGTCCATGCTGTTGTGTTTCAATGCCTCTGATTACCTGAATGATGGATTAGATATTGGGACATGTCAAATGTGGTTCTTTATTGCACCCAGTTGGCCTTAACCTTTTTGCTTTGGCAGGGTTTTAGTGATTCACAACAGGCCAGTCCAGTGTAATGTAAGACTGTTTTAAAATGGGAGGCTGACTTTCAAGATCTGGAGGTAACATAGCTCATATATGGGGAAGCTGTTAAGTGGTACGTGATATAAATGATTTCTAAAAAAAATATTCCTGAACAAGTGTAGTCTTCCTCCTCTGATAGGGTTAATACAGTTCTGTTTTTAGAAAGTAGTAGCTAAAAAGCTTTCAATGTTTACATTTAGCTGTCAGAAGTCTTGATGGGAATTCAAACAACTGCCTGCCTATAATTGCTGCCCTTTTGAACCAAAGGCCTTATGACTCACCCATATAGAAAGTCACAAGGTTTGTCTACACCTTTATGATGGAACAACTTCATCAGATCACAGAAGGATACAGCCCTTCCTCTGAACTTTGAGTAGGGTAGTTGAGCACATTTATCCAGCTGGGCCAAAACCTCCAGGTATGTGTTCTAGATGCTTTTCTTCCTAGTGCAGTGTCTGAACACTTGAGTATTGACATGGGCCAAAAAAAATCCCTTGTGGCCAGTTCTGTTACTATAAACAGCTGCTAATAATTAGCAACAGAGCCGCAAAACAACCAGGGAGAAAATAGCTGCCTGTTGGCCAAGCAAGTGGTGTTCTGCCTTGCATCTGGCAAGTACGAGGAGAGTACATGAGAGCTTTCCCAGCATGCCTGAGGATCCTTCTGCCTTCTGCACAGCAGGTGTCTGGAGCTGAGCAGATGAGTTTGCTTCTTGACCTTGTAGCCGCAGGGATCCACCGACAGCTCCTTTCCTCTGTGAGCTGCAGTTTTGCACTGGCTTTGGGAATTGCTGCCCAAAGGGACACTTCCAGCTGTTCCTGTTCCTCCCTGTTATGACGGTATGGATCCATGCAGCCAACCTGATTTTATAAAGGATTTCTTTAGCTGCTTGGATATGTTTTTGTCAGCTTAGTTTTCAGCCTGGATCAGTTACAGTGTCTGGTTCACTGCTGTGCTGCTCATGTGGCTGTTCAGGAAGCAGTGGGAGTAAGGAACCAGGGGCAAAGAAAAGGAAGAACAGACTGGTGCCCTTACAGGAAGTACTTGTTTATACCAGCTTAAAGTGATTGAGAAACCTAGAGTGTAAGCAGTGTAATAAACTGGTAATGTATTTTATGTGATATTTCTTTACAAAATCAGTTGCCTGATCTTAGAGAGTAATGTTTAATGTATTTTGAGAATACATTAAACAAGGCTTTGTAAGGTGGTGTAGCCAGCCCTGCAGAGGGATTGAAGGTCAGCCTTGCTTGTAAGAACTGCTCTTTCACAGCAGCATTCTCTTTTTTGGTGTGGTGGAGCACAGAGCATCTGAACTCAAAACACCAGCAATTATGCTTGGACAAAAGCCATTTTACTCTTGAAAAGGCACAAGCCCAAACGATGTGTGCTTTCACAAGCCGGTCAGATGCCAAAGCAGAACCCACTGTCCACCTCACATTGAATTGTGGAAGGAATAATAAGTGATGTTTGTCTGCAACATGGCGGCAGAAGTGCTCAGCCAAACATTTATTTAGCCTGAGGAAAAGACAGATAAACTCAGAATGCCTTTCTTTCTAATGCTAATATTAAAGCTAAACTTAAATCAGTCTAGATAACTTTTCAAGATATGGCCAGATTACTTGAAAACCTGAGCATAAACCAACTTGGCAGAAAAGTATTTGACAAATAAATGGAATGACTGAGCATTTATAGGCTTGTCAGCCTGACGTGATTCGCAGGTGAAATTGAGTGGCTGCTAGCACGGGAGGATAAGTTGTAATGCTCTGGAAGGAACAAAAATCTTCTCCTATTAGACTGGCAGCTTCTGCAGTCTCTCACTTTTTTCCCAAATAAACATTTGAATATTTCATGAAGAAGTACACTTACTTGGGGCTTTTTTTTGTTGGTTGGAGGATTTTTGATATGTTGAGCAGAATGGGTCACTGACAGGTCCTAATGTGACAATGACAACTGTGACCAGAATCATTAAAGCCTATTTAAATTCTGTAGGAATTGATTAATTGATTCTTAGCTATTTTCCCTTCTGGAGATAGTGGTAAACAATGAAAAGACATTGTATTCAATGATGGCTTAAGGTGTCTCTTCATCGTTCCTTTCAGCATCAAGAAGTCAGAATTCATTTAAAACATAGAATCTTTGAGTTAGAGTCTTTCCTACATCATTAGAATATAATTCCTGTGAGCAAAACTGAATGCAGCTCTTGATGATTTGAGACAGTTTTGGTCAGTCCTTGCATATAAAAGAAAGTCGTGATTAAGTAAGAGGCATCTTGAACACAGGAGAGAACTACATAAATGACTGGAAGTTAATGCAATGAACTTCAAAGAGGGTGAGATAAGGGGTAGTTTGCCTCTGTTCAGTCCTCTCCTTTTTTCCTTAGATATTCAGTAGTGCTTGGACAGGACTCTTTCCATCGTTTTCAGTTTACTGATTCCAGTTTTTCATAGGCTGTGCGTATTTTTCTCATTGTCTTGGGTTTTTATAACTAGTGCATACTAACTCTTCTGAGGGTGTTTCTTACACCAATAGATGCCTGAGGGAATGCCCAATGGCTTTATAGGAAGAAAACCTTCCGAAAGGTTTGAAATCTTCTCATGATATCCAGTTGGGCCCATTTAACTGTTTTCTACTTTCCAAGCTTTATTAAAGCTCAAAAGAATACGTCTGTGATTACCTGAAACATGCTGTGTACTCCACAGCTTAGTCACATGCTTTGGCACTGGTTCAGAAATTGTAGTTACTTGTCAAACAGTGCATTCCTGTTCCTTGTTAGCAAGCGAGATCTGGAAACATGCATCAAAAATAGTTCGCTCTTCAACGATTTGGGCAGGATCACTGTTAACCTCATTTACTTTGGTATTGATGGGTGTACTACCAGTCTGCTGACCTCCAGATGGTGGCATCACAAACGCAGGAACGCTGCTTGTCAAACCCCCAAGTCCTGAACTTAAAAACACGCTGAGATGTGTGATAGAAGTCATTTGCCTGAGGCATCATGTTGTATAATTGTGTAGCATGAGCTCTTTGTGCTTCTTAAGCATCTTAGTGCTCACTAGGGAAAAGAAAACCATGGAATTTTGTAGGCTACAGATATGACCTATATAACACTTCCTCTTCTATGGCAAACCCTGAGGAAAGGCAGTGATTTTCCTTTGGTTCTTTGATAGTTCACAGGCTCTGTCTGTGAACAGTACCTATTTGAGGCACAGGATTATTGACTTGTCAAGCCTGTAACGTGTTTGACACAGTCATCCTATGCCTCAGTGGAAGGTAGGTAGTAGAAGTATAACAGATAAGATTGCAAGCAATTTGAGAAGCTTTATACAATTTTGCTTACAAATCAGTTTTTGGAATATATTATTCTCCTGTTTTATTGAAATATTAACTATTGCTGTATAGGTTTTTGCCACTGCTAAAACATGGCCAAATGTCAAAGGAAAACATGTGCAATTAAGCTGACAAAGAGCCAGTGTCATCAGTCCGCTCCTCCCATAAACACTCAGCAAGATCAGAAGTATTTCTGTATCTAAAGTTCTCTTCACACCCAACCTGTGTACAATGCCCAACAGGAATCTCTTTCCATGGATGAAATTCTTCATTCTATTGCTTTATTTGTTGTTAGTTATGAAAATGCCCTTGAAAAACAGCCATGAAAAACAATTTGTGCTGGATGCAGACATCAGAGAATTCTCCATTGGTATTTTAATCCAGCTTCTCTTCAGGTGCCATTTACTTTGGAGTTCTTTGCTGCATAAAAGCCTCTGTTATATTTACTTCTGTCAGGTAAATGAATGTCTCTCTCTTTGAGAAGAAAGAATGCCAGTATTCAAACTTGCCAAATTCAAAATGAACTTGGTAAAAGCAGTAGCAGAATATATATCAGTCTAAAATGAATATGAGCACAACTGAGCAGGGCTTAGGAAAGAACTGAAGACCTTTCTGAGTGGCTCTTGTTATGCTCTGGCTCTTGTATTAGACGTGCACTTGGAGTCAGATGAAAGTGCTGCAGGAAGTCTAACGTTATGCTTACCACAAAATTGACATAATGGAACAGTAATTCTCTGTTCTTTTAGATAAAACCTGTCCATTGTGCCTCTTGCTATTGCACTTGAACACTGTAACTGCTTTTTCTGGCATGTTTAAAATGTGCTGTTCTTATCTGTGTCAATCACAGCTTCAAAGTCTACCTCCATCTACCACCCATTATTCCTGGCTCTTAAATTATCTGATCATTCCCCATCATCTTCCACTTCAGAAATAACTCTTTCAGTCATCCCTTAAGAGCCTTGCTCAAATGGGCTAAATCTGAGATATCCTCTTTTGTCCTGCCTCTTTATCCTTACCCAGGACAAATGCTCCTGGCTTGGTGTCATCCTCCTTGCCATGTGCAGGCTGCCCCAGTGCATCACAGAATATTCTGGAGCGATGAACTCCTCTCAGTGCCTCACCCTGGAATTGCATATGGAAGGAGATGTTTAGGGAAGGAGAATTAAATCCTTCACAGGAGACGAAATCAGGCATGAGAAAACAGTAGACACTTTAAAGCCGGATTGTGCAGGAGAGTAATGACCCTTAGTTATAATACAACATACATTTTCTGCTGATTTTTTGAATAAGAGCTAACATGTATACTTTTAAATTCTACTGAATGTCATGTTGGCTCAGTGTGCCAGCAGTTAAACATTTTATGACTAGTCTGCAATTAAAATAATTGCTCCTACTCTGGAACATGTATTTTGTAGGCTTTACTCACTCAGAACTTGTGTTATGTAAAATGGATGTGTTCTTTTTTAATACACAGAGTACTTTACATTTATGATAAACTACTTACATCTTAATTTCTGTTAATTCTGAGTGGGTAGAGAAATGCTTTCTCAAGTCCTTTTTGTTCGGAGTTATTTAGTGCTTATAGAAAAACCTTGAACTTAACTTGTTTTATGGAACTAGTTCAGTAAGTTATTTTAATTTTCTCATGGGATTTAGATGTTTGTCCAGCTCAAAACAAAATTTTAGTATTATTTTCTTGTTGAGGTGATCAAATATGAGAATTCCAGTAATCTTGGGGAGCCTGGAAGAACTGAAAACCCAGACCAAAAAAGATGTTTTTGAATGAAAGAACAACATGTATGCAATAAACAGTTCGAAGGAGGGTGTCAGCAGGAGGGAGTGCTCAAGATGGTGTTCTCGTGATGCACTTTTGGTAGAACGGTGTCTCAGGTCACACTGAAACAGAGCGGCTCTTGTGATGTGCTTTGAACACCAAACATGTCGTCTCTTTCCTAAGGCTCGGTTTTAGGCTCGCCACTTAATGATCTGGTTTGTGCTCAGGGCTGCTAAGAGTTTTTGTTGCCACGTCTGAAGGGACAGGGAATTGCAGCGTGGGGATTTCTACTGAGGCTAGCTTTGCTGCCAGAGCCGGCATTTCATGGAACCATATCCCCGAGGGGGTTTGTCCTGGGGTCACAGCTCAGTCACCCTGTGTGCAGAGGTTCTAGAACAAACACTGTGTAATCTGACTTTTTATAAGATGCTTTGTTTTCTTCTCCTGAGCACTTAAACACACGTTGATTGGCATATGCAGTGTTTGTACATCTGCTTAGATTTTATCTGTGGCACAAAGGAGGGGAAGATACAGAAGAAGCTTGTCTTACCTGGTTAGAATATATTTTAATAATTTCAGTGTGGAAGATATTGTACTGTTCTGCTTTCACAAATTTCAGCAGCCCCACAGGATGCGGGAGTAAGATGCTCTGGTCTTGTGTGCAGAAAGAAGATGAATTTATATGCTGTGTATATCTTCATTAAAGTTTAAATATTTAAATATCAATCCTTAGTTGTATTCATCATAGCTTATTTTGCTCCTACTTGCTTGAGAAATATCTTCAGTATAAAATGGTGTGATAGTTACTGCAAAATAACTTGAAACTTCCAAGAGTCTAAATGGAGATGTCTGTGTGACCATGGTAATTGATGAATCATCTTCCTGGCATAGAATTGGAATATCCTATGCTGTTTCTCAAATGCAACCTGCTTTAAATTTCCCAGAATCATAGTCCTGTGCTTGGTTTTCTGAGAATCTTGGGCAAGTACCCTGATATTCTTCTGTGGCTTTGTGTAGGACCACAAACCAGAGGAACTGGAGTACAGTAAGCATCATTTAAATACAAGGTACAACTGCTTTTCAATGGAAAGTGCAGAGGTAGGAGGGAACGTGGAATAAAGGACCCTACACTAGGCAAAGGACAATGGAAAGCATGAAGCAGGAAATAGGTTATATGGTTAAGGGGAAGACCACAATATCCTGAAAAATCCTATTGAAATTTTTAAATGCTTGCTTTTTGTTGCAGATTAATCAGCCACTCCATGGGGATTAACAGTGGAGCACCTCTTTGTGTCGCCTTTCCACCTCTGTGTAGCACGAATAACAACTTCAGCACTCCTTCAATAATAATTATGAAACTGGTATTAACTGAATGGCAATTATGGATTTTTAACTCTAACTCACAGTAAACCAGCAAGCCATGTGTTGAAATTCCTACCAAATAGCTTTTCATTCTTAATGTCTTGTATCTATACAAGAAGTTGCAAGATACCTGTTTGTACAAGAGGAATATAAGCATTACTTGCCCGAGGAACAGAAGCTGAAAGAGAAGACACCCTAACTTGTTCGTGGAGTTATGGTAGTATTATTTATATAGATATAACAAATATATATATATTTTTATGGTAATGAAAATGGCTCCTCAGAATGCTGACTCGGAATCTATGCAAGTTCAAGATCTACCTGTGGCACAGCTTCAGAAACCAGAAAACAAGGAGAATGAAAGTAGGGAGGAGACCATTAGTGAAGGATCCATAGACCGGATACCGATACGCCTGTGGGTGATGCATGGTGCAGTAATGTTTGGCAGGGAGTTTTGTTATGCCATGGAGACAGCTTTGGTAACACCTGTATTGTTACAAATTGGTAAGTAATTCTCGTTTCTGTGAGTCAAAGGTTTCTATATATTTTTGCATAGATTGAAGCCAGGCAAAGAGCAAAGATGTGTCTGCCAAATAAAGGTACACAAGGTAAAAAGGTTTTTGGTTTTTTCTTTGTCTGTAGCACAGATTCAACTGTGTGATCATGTTTAAGTGGGAAGGATTTCTATATGCATTCATCTTCTGTCTAATATTGCTTCCCTCTATAAAACATGTAACTTGATTTAATTCTAAAATTCTCTACTACAAGGTAAGTGTCCTAGAAACAATATTAGGCTATAAAGGATTGCGGTGAAACAGTTTTTTAACTGATGGAGAAATGCTTCAGGTTACAGTACTTTAGAATATCTGAACAGTTAGATAAATTGTTTTTTCCAGTGAACTATTGCATTCATTTCTAACCACTAGAGAGTCTTGTTTTGTGTGATTAATCTGCAGTTTATAACACATGAATACACCTGAATAAACCATGATACCAATAGCCTTAGATGATAATGGGGGGAGTTTAGAATAGGGGTAGTCAGTGTTAAATTTCTTGGTGAGTATTGTCATTAGGTTTGGAATAAGCTGTTTGCAGAGAGTATCTGGTATTACCTTCATCAAATACATAAACCTGTGTTGTCGATCACATATCATAAAACATAACACGACACTGAATGGAAATGCCAGACCGAGTGGGGAATAAACCAACCATGTGTGTGCACTGTATAATTGTGTATATATTTGTATATTATATGTTTGCTTTGGCTTACCTGTGCAGGTGTGCCTTACAGCTTGCTCAGCTGAGGCCAAACAGAAGCATTCAACCAGCTAAAAACATAATGTTCAGTGAATACTGTTTACCACATTGTTTAAAAATTCCCAGGTTAGCATCTTGAATGAAACACGTGGGGGTTTTTTGTTTGCTTGGTATGAGAAAAAGGCATCTTAGATTCAAGTTGTGAGCATGTGATATACAAGTCCTTTCATGCAGTCTTCCTGCAGTTAAAAATATGTTTTCCTATGAAATTGCTAGGTTTATTTTGAGTGAATGGAGTGAATAATCAGTGCAGTTAGTGCCATGGGAGATAATGATGAGTTAAGCCTCCATGTTTTCCTGAGAATTTTAATCTTCAGCACTCATGAGATGGTCTTCATGGATCTATTGTGTGCATAGTTAAAACAGATTCTAAAAAGCTCCAAAAAAGAGCTTTTCTGATCAACCTGACTTGCTAAATAAAACACGTGCAACTTCATCTAGGAATGTTTGTAGCATTCATAACTTGTTCTGAGGTTTTGTCTTTTGGGTAAGTTGAGATTTAGAGACTTCAGTCCCTTGTACTGGCAGCATTGATTCAATAACTGCCTACCATAAACTCAAAAACTTGCATCCTGCTTTGCATGGAGAAGGTCCCTTGTTTTTTAAGTGAAGTGTAGGTTCTTGTTTGCTTTGTTTGTGCTGGCACTTGGATGATTAAAATGTATGGCTGGCTAAGCTGACTTTACCTTACCATAGGGTAAGGTCAGACAGTATAAATAAACCATCCTCTTAATTACTGACCGGTCTTCCAGTTTACATTTCTTTTGTGAGCTTTTCTAGCTGTTTCCTCCAGATAATTGAGAAATATCCCTTCCTTTTCTAACCCCAGTTATGAAAAATCATCAGGATTTGGGGGAAGGGAGGAAGAAGGCTCCTGTTTCTAGAAAAGCTGCCAATCTACAAAGTGATGCCAATGTCTGTGGGGATGTAGTGATGATGTTCCCTCCACAGAGATAAGAAATGGAGGTAGCAGTTACAAATGTCACTGCTTTGGCAGCTAATTGAAATCTTTCTGCTTGGCTCCTGTGCCCACAGCAGGGCTAAAAACAATGTTGGATTCATTGAAGGGTTAAGTTATTCACGGGTGACTTATCTGGCCTCTTTGTTAATTACCTCTTACATGGTTCTGTTTACCTTTATCAACCTCAACATCTGTCTGCCTCAGCATGAGCTATATTTATTCCTCACTGGAGGGGGTTGCAATATAGCTGTCGAAGTGCTGTAATATTCCCTTTGCTTCTTGTTTTGGTAAAAGCAAAAATCAGTTTCTGTGAGATTAAATTGGCTCGAGAAATTATATTTGAGAATTGGCACCTGGGGAAGTGTGGTGACTCAACCAATTTTGCTTATAATACACTGAAGAACAAGAAGCCTTTTGGGTACCCAAAAAAAGATGACTCTTCAGAGTGTGTTCGGTATTAACAATTAAACTTTACAGTGTGTGCCTGTGCTTTTCTGTACCTGGGAAAACTTTGGTCACTGAAATAATATTAAGATTCTTATCTGATACCACCATGAAAACCTTAGGCACATTAGTAGATAATTGAGAAATTTCTGCTTTGCAGAGTATTTGGCTTTGCAAGTATTTGACTTTCCTTGCAGTTTGAGTACCCTGGATCAGAGGTGTAGTTATGATTTGGCAGATGAATGAGCTGTCCTACTTGTTCTGTAACCCATGAGATTTTATCAGCTGAAGGAGATGGTCACTTATGTGGTCCCTTTCCAGTTCAGTGGTGGTTGAACTCCTTGTGTTTAAATTTCCTGAAGTTCTGAAATCTTAAAAAAAGCACTGAAAGCATCAGTGAAAGCTGCTTGAATCAATGGATACTGGGAATTGGAACGGTGCTGAAGCGCCTGAGTTACTGCACCTCTACTGAAATAAGTTCTGATTTCTGACTTTGATCATTGTCTTTATTGCTATAATTGATGTTACATTGCTGTGTCAGAAATGCAGCTACAAATCTATAACAGCCTCGTAGCCATAACTGGGCTTTAGAAGCTTAGCAACAACTACAAGCCAAATATATATTACATGGGGTTTTTTAATTCCAGCTTGCTCTTTGGTTTCTTAGTATCTGCAGCTTAAGAATTCCAAATGAAGCAGTGAATTTGAGAATTCAAACAATGTAAAAAAATGCCCAATATGAGGATTCTGGTCTGAGTCCAGATGAAATTGTATTAGTTGATGCTTGCAGAAATTATGATCTCTAAAAATCTCCATTAACGACTTGTTCAATAAGCAGTTTCTGCCAGTGTTAAATTTTACCAGAAAATAAGCTTTCAGCACCTTCAGAACTTGAATTTTACTTGTTCATGGGTCCAAGGGTTTTGAGAAACTGAGTGATTCATGTTATCCTTGAATATTAACACTGCTGTTTGCTTCCCCTGCACATAAACTAAAAATTCCATAGGAGCAGGATGAGACCCTTGTCTTCTGAAACGTCTGGTACTTAATGCTGCTTAGCTGTGAGAAGGAATTAAAATCCCTGCTATTGTTTATAAATGACAGGGTATTTTCTTCCATCATTAAACTTGGCATCTAAGGATTAAATCTCCAAAATTACTTCCAGTTCATAAGTTCATGGAAGATTTGGACACATGATAAAATCCTTTTGCACAGGATTTTGCTTGAATAAAAGTAAAGGGAGGAGAAACCAGAGACTGGTGTGGTGTAAACTTGAAGAAACTGGTTTTTAAAGAAACTTGTTCAGTGAAATCACAGTACATGACTTCTGTTAATAACACTTTAAACCATTAATAAATACATAACCTAGTAGTTTCAGATTACTTCTATTTTAATTCAAACAAAATTTTTGTTTTAATGCAAGCTGTAAATCCATTTTAGTCCTTCTTAAAGGTGGGGTCTGTGTGCTTCTTTCATTAGGACTATGAAAGAAAAAAAAATCTGTATTTTGTGACTTCGGGTGGCTACTGCTTTCAGCATGAAAAACTCACTTTCTGACCAATGAGTAGTGGTAGCTGTAAACATGAAATTTCACGTTTTATATTTAATATGATAAAAGCTTTGTCAAGCCTTTACTGTTGCTTCAAAGGCTCTTTCAATGCTATTGAGTGTTTTACGAATAGTTAATAGGCACAGAAGTGACTGTCAGCACCAGAGCTGTTCCTCATTCCCCTGCATAAATTAAATACATTACACTAACGCTCTTTTAAAAAATCCGTGTACATTTACATAGTTTTGTAAGAAAACGTAAGGAAAATGAGTTTTCATATGCTGCTTACCTTTATAATGTCACTTAAATTTAGGGATGTTTGTCTGGTGTGGTACAGGAGTAGCTGTGTTTTTGCTGCATGTCATATGTGAGTGCCTCTCTGTGATGGCATCACTGTTTTACTGTGAGAGTTAATGGATTCTTGTAGTAAGCATTGGCTAGTCTAGCATTAAATATTGAAGTTGGTAATTTTAAGCTTAACCCTGAGCATTGGTGTTGTTTTTAGGCAGTAACACTGAAGAATAGCATTTCTGGAAACTGAATACTTCACTGCTAATTATTAGATTTTACTAAAAAGAAAGGCTGAGCTACGCAGGACAGAATACCATAGATTATTTTTGTTTGGGAAAGAAATTATTTCTCATATTAGGTCCTTTCAAATCAGCAAAATGCTGTAGTCGCTCATGTCTCATATGTGTAGGAAAGCTGTTCAGGGGTTTGGGCTGTTATTTTACAGCTAAAGCATTTAGATATAATATCTCATAAAAGAAATCATTATCTAACATTCAAAATTCATCCAGCCTAAAGCTTAGCAGACTGTGCTTAAAGGGTCTTGAAATCTAGTTCATGTGAAAATGCCAGTATGGAAAAAGTGTGTTAAGCAGTAATTCAAATTGCTGATTCTGAGAAATCTCTGTGGTAGCTGAGAACTCATTGTGTTGAAGAGATTCAATATTTCAGAGTGAACTCTTTTAGTGTGCGGTAGTGACTCTCCCCATTGAAATGTAGTGTTGATACCTGCCTGAGAAGAATGCTTGTAGGTAAAGGGAGATTATGGAGATGTATTTAGAAACCAAGCATGAAATGTTACAGATGAATTGGCTTTTAGGTCTGTTTCTTCAAAGGAATTAAGGTATCAGTTGCTGACTCAATTCAGTGTGGAAGCGGATAGCCTTCCTAAGGCTAAGCCCGAGATCAAAGGAAATCTGAAAACCTGATAGATCTCTTGGGGAAGAAGGGAGCAAAGGGTTGGATGGGCTCTTAGAGGCTGTAATTCAAGTGCAAAAGAGCTGAGTGGCTGGAAAGCCTCTTGCAGATGGAGGAAGCTCTTCAACACAAAGCAGCACTGACTCTATTTCAGCTCAGCTCGAGTAGTTGAGTTTATTCCTCGTCTCTGCTAGAGGTTACATTAAGGTTATGTATTTTTAACTGCCTTTCTGCAAAGCTGCACCTTCCATTTCAGCTGTGGCCTACCTTCCCTTGTCTTACCAGGAAGAAACTGAGTTGCTATAACCTGTCCTTTGACTCCCAGAGTTAAATTCCTGTTCAATCCAGCTGCATCTGTGCTCCCAGGCATGGCTGCATTTGATGCTGAGAGTGAATTACAGGATCTGAATTTCTCTTTGGAAGCATTAATGGCTTGGGAGCTGACCTGTCCCAAGAGAGGACTTGTAACACAGCTAACCTAAGGGCAGGAATTGGATATACAGTGGATCCAGAAAACCTGCAATAATAAACAATTAAATCCTTTTTTCAGCCTTGTTAGCTTTAGAGTTAGTGTGTAAGATCACGTAAAGTTTGTATTCACATCTCGTGGTGGAATGTGTAAGACTGCAAATATTGTGCCCAAGGCACATGTTAATTGCTCTATAAAACCTCCCCACCCATCTTTTTTGTGCTTATTGACTAATTTTATGCCCACTAAGAGGTTGTGTAAGATTAATTTTACTGTACTTTTTTTTAACTAACAAGCAAGTCAGGCTTTCATATCATATATCACTCTTATGTAAGATCTTTTGACCTCGAAGCAATAGCAGCACAGATTTTGAACACAGATAGTCCTTAGTGGAAGGTTAGATTAAAGACACATTTAAAGCTCTTTTAAAAGAAAGATACTGTGGAACTGTTAAGATTTTTAATCCTGGGGGCAGTTAGGAGCATGTGCTTTATTTTCATATCAAGGCCGATGCCATGTGGTTTGGCAGTTGTGCAATAGCTGTTCCTTGCAGCTTTTTTTATATCAGTGTTCTGTTTTTCTTTAAGTAACACTGAATCTGGCCTTCAGAGACACCACTGATATCACATGGCAGATTTTCAGCTGGGTGATGTGAGGATTCCTACTGGCTCTAGGGTCCTACAGACTGTGTGAGTTTGGATGAAAAGCCTTTCTAGGAGGGGGAAGTTGAGTGCACAGCACCCATACCATGAAATATGTTTCCTGTTACTTACTAGTTAACTTTTTGTTCCTTTTTTGGGTTGTTTTTTTTTTTCCTGAATGAGGCTTGCTGAAGAAGCTACTTCTAAAATAATATTCATACTTGCTATGGTGCTGCTTTTATTAAAGATTTGGAATGGGAAAAAGTCCTTGAGCTTTTGTGTACTGTGGGAATGTTAATGTGGGTTGTTTTAGTTCTTCCCTAGAATAAAGAGTGTTCACAGTAAAAACTGTGAGCGAACACTTCTTTGAATCCTTGGAAGTTTTCATCTTAAGAGTTTTTGTGGTCTGGAGTTAGAGCAAGTGACCAGTGTATGACACAAGAAATATGAACAGGTCTAAAAACTGTGGGCTGATAGAAGCAGCACAGTGCAGGGCAAAGCAAACTGTGTAAAAATGCAGGCTGTCAGCGAAGGATGGAGGTTTAAAAGCTATTTCTGATTTCTATATCACCTCTGTTCTTAAAATCCTTTTTTTTTTCCTGCAGTAATAGACATTTTAGGCTGTGATTTGTCAGAAGAGCTTGAAGCCTCCAAGAACAATCACTCTCTAAGAGGAAAATGCACATCTCTATCCTTTTGTAGCTGCTTCTTTCTACCTGTAAATATTTTCTGTCCAGCATGCTGCCTCCCTTTTATCTGGAGTAGCCAAGGGTTAGGAGAGGCTAAACTGTTTGGCATGACTTAAGTGTACTTTGAGATCTGTGTTCCTGTTCTTTCCCAAATTCTTCTTCTCCTGCCTGAAGATCTAGTAAAGCAGCAGAAATAAGGACTAATTAATAACACTGCTACAAGCTAATGGTGGTGAACTGGGTATGGGACCCTATTAAATAAAAGCATATTTTTAAATTTTTAATTTTCATATCAACCAATAGCATTAAATTCTATTGTAAACAGGGTTTTTACATCTCTCTTATCATTGGGTCACTGAATCGACTTGAAATTCTTTCCTCTCACACATACCAGACCCACCTTGTTGTGGGACTCAAGGCAAGCCTTTCTGCTGCTTTCAAGGGCAGTTCTAGAGAGTAGAAATGGGCACAGATGGGAATAAAGGAACTGCAGGATCCCTAGATATTTACTAAGCTTTCTTGTGAGTAGTGGGGAAAAGATGAGAGAAGTAGGGGCAGACTTTGGCCTCCTGGAAATGTGCTAAAATTGAGTGGTTTTAAGCACACATTTACACAACCTCCTTCTTAGCCTAAACCCTTCCTCTTAATCTGCTTTCCACCCACATGCCCAGCATCTCTTTATACTTCTGTCTAAACACCCTCATCTGGAGCAAGATGTCGGGAGAAGCCTTGAATGTGCGTGTATGAGTTTTTCTGCTCAGAATTTGAGTTTGACCCTCAGCTCTGACTGAGAGGTAACTTTGCCATAGCAATAACAGGTGAAACATGACAGTGCTTCTGTGCTCTCTACTACCAAGTAATTGCCACCAGGGCAATTTTCCAGCAGGCAATTGCCTGTTCTTTACTGTAGAAAGAAACCTAACATTAGGTTCTGGTAGCAGAGATTTGCAGATGCAGAACTGAGATTTGGAGGCCCAGCCTTGGAACTAGCAGCCCCACGGCTCCCATCACTGGGTTTCTGTTGGATGTGGACTGTGAGACAGGTTATGAAAAGGGAATAGCTGAGAACTCCTTAGTAAACAGGGGTCTTACTTTTCAAGGAAAGAGAATTAAAGCCACTTGAGAAATTAAAAGAATGTCAGCAGGCTTTGCCATCTCAGGTAATGCTTTAATAAAGGATTGTCAGAGCTGCTGCCCCTTGAGCTCGGTTCCTTCCAGTCTCCCGTGTGCTTGTTGCAAGAGTCTTTCTGTTGTGATGCCCCTCTGGGACCCCATTTAATCATCCTCTTTTCACCAACCAACAGGAGAAGAGGTTTCAGATATACTTCCTGCAGGCTATTTTGCAAGGAATTATTGGAAATGTTTTCTGCTACTGATTCAGTTTGATAATATTTAATACAAGCCCATTTAACTAAATAGGGAAAATCCATGTTATGGATTATGTCTGTGTTGGTTTGGATAAATCCCCTATGGCTCATGTAACTCCATAAACATCTTTCTCTCTCTGAAGTCTTGAGTAACTGAGTACAGAGCAGTACAGATGCAGGTTTTTCCATAAATAGACGAACCCGTCTCTCTTAACATTTGGTGATGTTCAGTTGGAGCCTCATGGTGAATTTTTTGTGCTATAGTAGATGCAGAGCATGTAAACTGAAGAATTTGAATCTGAGTTTCTCTTCTCTATAGGGAATGGTGACTGCTGGATTACAGTTTTTCACAGCAAAATTAGGTGCCTTCTCTCCAGGTTTTTGGGAGTGTTTTGTGTGAGGACAGAGCTTCCACACTCAGCTCAAAAATGTCTTAACACATTTCCAGAGCAAGAGTATTTTTCCCCGTGGAGGTGCTGATATGGGGAAGGATCAACAGAAAGGCTCAGTCCCTATAGTGGCCTGGTTCTGTCCTTGGTGTCAGCTTTGTCTTTGGCAAGTGTCCCACCGTGAGGCAGTGCAATTGCTTTTATTATGCCAGTAAATTGTATATAACTTCTGCTCAGATCATCTTCACCTTGAATTTCCATCCTCTCCTCATTCCCAGTGTCTGCTCTTTCTAGCTCAAGTGAGAAACTGAGCTGGATCATTTTCTATGTGTTCTCTGTATTGGCTGTATAAAAACACAAATTTCCTGCTTTTATCATTTGTGCTGCTCTGTAAACAATGGTCTTTCAATAATTCAGTCTATCAGAATTGAGCTCCCCCCCCCATAATCTGCAAATTCCAAAAATATCCTGCTGGCTTTAAATTAGCTCTTGATCTGGAAGTGTTTTAATACCTCTTACAAATGTTATATCTGGACACTTCTGGAAAGTAAAGTATTTCTTTGGAGAATAGGGATCAAGTTCATGCTCTTCAGAGTTCATGTAGGTGGCAGGATAATAAATATTAAATTCCATATTCTAAAATTAGTATTAAACTTGGGCACTCTGGGAAAAATCTTCCTGAATTTAAACCAAAGTGTCTCGAGTGTTCAGATAAATGATTGTTTACTGGGGTTAATGAGTTGTAGTGGAGACAGTTGTGGTATTCACTATGGTTTTTTTGCCTGATTTGGAAAGTCAGTGTCAGTGTCCTACCAAGCCAGGCATTTTCTGGCAAGGAAGAGTCATTACAGGCATACCTGCTGTCTTATATGGACTGCATCAGGTGACTTCAAAATGATTGTTTATCATACTCAGCTGCAATTTAAACAATTTATGCAGGGATTGGATGTCACTGAAATATCTGATCTGCTGTTTTGGACCAAGCTGCAGCAGAAAAGAGGAGCAGATGCACTGTGCTCTGCTCTTTTTTATTCCTCTTAAAGTGATTATTATGTAAAATTTAAAAAAAATAAGTTTCTGGTTGCTAGACTTTGGTGTCAGTTTATCACCTCTGTAGTGGTTCTGCACTCTATCTGCTGTTTTTAGAAAAAGGGGTTGGTATTCCTGATATTAATGCCTTTGTAACATAGAATCATAGAATGGCCTAGGCTGCAAGGAACCTTCAAGACCATCCAGTTCCACCCCCTGCCATGGGCAGGGACACCATCCACTATCCCAGGTTGCTCCAAGCCCCATCCAACCTGGCCTTGGACATTTCCAGGGATGGAGCATCCACAGCTCCTCTGGGCAACCTGTGCCAGGGGCTCACAGGGAAGAATTTCTTCCTAATACCTAATCTAAACCTACCCTCTAACACAAAGCAAATGATGCTTACTTCATACTGACCTTAAATAAGAGCAGGAGGAAACTTTGTCATCTGTATGAAATTAAAAGAGAACTTAATTTTTTTTCTTTTCTTTCCTTTCCATTACAACCAACAGAAGTATGCCAGGAAGAGAGTTTTCAAGCTCCAACTGGCTGACATCTCAGAGGTCATGGCTAAGCCAGTGGTGAGCAGCAGTGTTGACACCTCTTCCCCAGTGGCTTGCTGGGTCCCCCCAAGACAGACACGCTGTGTAACAGTGGGGAAGCTCAAGCAGTACATGGGGGAGCTTTCAGGATATTTCGGGTTGGCATGGGAAAATAAGATTATGTAATCACTTAAAAGGCTGAGGGTGGTTGTTTCTCTGTAATTTAATTAAGCAATAGTCTAACAAGTGCTCCCCCTTCTCTGAGGTAGTCAAAGTCATGCGTCATAAATTTTGTGCCAGGGACTCCGTTGGTCTGGAGAGCAGTCAGCGTGTGCCAGAGGTTATGGAGATAAATGGAGAGGAAGGTTATTTTTCTGCAGTGTGTGTTCCTACCCTGCTGATGTGGCAAATGTGTTTAAATTGAGTTTTCAAATGTTTTTAAGCTGTAACTTTCAGGAGAGGAGTTTGGTACAACTTTGTCAGGTATGAAAGGATGGCAAATTTTGCAAATTATTTAGGTTTCAATCTTAAAAATTATTCGGTTTCTTTGCTGGATGACTGAATAATGCTGTGTTGCTACACCAGTAACATATATAACTTTATAGATGTATAAATAATATATAACATATATATAATAATATATACATGTATATATTACTTGTTCCATTCTTTTATAAGTTCAAATGGCAAGAAAAAATTACATGCACAGTGATATAAAGGAAAACTGCTTTTCATGGTATAATAAAAATACTTGTCTGGTTGTTGGAAGAGAGTTCTGTTCTGCTTTCTCCCCAGTAGGGCATAACTCTCATAATTTGCACATTTGGAACAGAAATATTTGCTGTCTTATGTGCTGGTGTGCTCCGCTTGTTTAACTTCAGGTTTTATTGGTAAATTTATCCTTCCATGTGTAGCTTCACTGATTGTGCAACATAATACATGTGAGTAAAGATCACATTTAATGGTCTGCAGTAAGAAGTCGTATTCATCTTGTATTATTACATTTTATTCCATACTGTCAATTCCAGTTATTTGGTGCAAAGGGACTCCAAGGATCTCATTATCCTTCTTGTACAAATACAGTTGTATAATTTTTAAACAGCTGAGTGAGGGTGGGGGAGCCACTTCTCTGGGACACAGTGAGTGAGTTATTTGGAGTGGTGCCTGAGACTCTGCTCTAGTTACCAAAATTTCCTATGAGAGCAACCCTGTAGTATGACCCTGCAGGCTCGAAATACCAAGATCAAGAGTTTTATTAACTAGAATTTAGAAGACTTCAATGTGAAAGTAGCTCTGCTTTTAAATCTCCCCTGTACACGTATAGAACGTGTTTCATGTAAGTTAATGTTCAAGCCAAAACATGCAAGTGCAGGAAAGTTTGAGGCAGGCTCTATAAACACCAACACGGTCTTTAATCAGCCCAGAATTTCATCTGAGAGGATGGTTTTCTATAATGCTTTACCACAAGGCAGGTGGCATGAATAGCTACAGAGAAAACCCACATTTTTTGGCAGGGAAAACACTCAGTTGATTAAAATTCTCTGATAGTCCACATTCTTATATCTAGAGATTGTTACAACCATTGGTGAACTGCAGTGTTTTTCCTGGAGCAATGTACATGGAAAACTGTGCCTGCAAACTCCAACATGCTGTTCATTTGTTGCAGGAAACGGGGAAAGCACTAATAGGATTTTTGTTCCGCTTGATGTAGCCACATGAGGAATTAACCTCAATAAAGGCAACTGGGTAGAGGAATGCAGTTTCTCTTTAGGAGCTTAGGATGGGTTATTTGCAAAATTTGCCTGTTTGGGGTTTTTTTTTTTAAAGCAAACAATGAATAATGAGTTAGAAGAATCAGTGTGTTTCTTTATATATTCATTCATAAAATTCAGCAACGCTTTTAAAACAGCAAATAATTTAAAAGCAACTGCGGTGTTACCACTCTGCTGACTTTCTGGTAGAGCTTCCCAGTGTCACAGTTGTGACCCAAATGATCCCAGGCAGAGTGTTTATTCCCGTCATAAACAAACCTGTGGTCCAAAAGCTTTTAGAAAGGCCAGAAGGTTGATTTTTCAGCGTGGTAACAATTAACAATACACTTTTTGTAAGCCTGTCATGGGAATGGTGCCTTTTTGGGAGGCTTTCAGTATTGAAAAGGGAAGTAAAGCACTTTGAGACTGCATGATGTCAATGGCTTAAGGAGTGTAGGTAGGATCAATTCGGCTTTTTTCCCTTCTGGCAGTTTGGGGGAAAATGGCTTTTGCAATATGAAGTGTATATTGGGTAGCTATAAAGTTTATTAGGTATTACATTTTTTCTGTTGGGTCAACCAGGGTAATTATAGAAGGAGCTGTCTGCACCACCTTCTGACCCTTAAAAGGACTATGAAAATATGATCCTGGCTGAAATGTAAAGATCAACTGTCTGGTCACTAATCCCCAGGAAGAAAAAGGTTCTCAGATGGTGTCTGCAAGGGTACACAGGCCAAACACCACCTCAAGTCACTCTTTTCGTGTGACTTCCAAGCATGTAGTTGAGTCTGAAAACTGGGGAAGGAGACAATGATTTTTATCAATGTGCAGAGACCAGCTCCTTGCATTTCACTCTTGAGCCTGGAAATGAACTGTTTTCTTTGCTCCTTGCAATTCAAGGGCACAAATACTGTGCTGACCAGACTCTGTCTGGCTGCCTGCTCAATAAAAAAAATACTTTTTTGGCTATCCTCAAGTCTGCTTGCCTTCCTTTTTCAAGTTCTGTTCCTGGATACACTGAGCAGATGCCATGCTGGCCTGTGTATATGCCAGTCATTTGTTTGGCAGGGTGAACCAGAACCTTTATGAGTCCCTAGGGCTTGAGAGTTTGTGGGGTGGAATGGACATGTCAGGGGGGAAACTTCTGCTGCAGTGAATGGGAATGAATATCTTGGTGATGCCTTCTAGCCCTGTGTGCTGCAGTGGTGGTTTATAAGTCTTGACTATGAGCAAGTCCCACAATATTTGGGATGTCCTAGCCCCGCTGTTCATCTTGCCCTTGCTTAGTTATGTCAATCAGGCTTTCACCTTCCCTTGAGGTCTGGGTAGAGCGGCATGGAAGGGTACTCAAAGCTTCCTTTGGGCACAAACTCCTTTCCCTGCAGAGCAGAACAGGACCAGAGCAAAGGGGGGCTAAGGCTGCACCTACTGCTGCCTCGTGGTGCTGCTGAGCAGCCCCATGTTGAATAGGTCCCCCTTAAGCCAGTATGGTTTTGATGCCTTGACAGGCCACCTAGAAAACAGAGACTAGACAAAGAGTAAGGGAATAAAGGTAGGTATTTATTTGAAGTTCAAAGGTTCACCCTGGGGAGCCAGAGGCTACTGCTAAGATGGACCCCAAGATGGACCCCAGGTCACAAGTTCTTCACACTTTTATAAGTTTGGTCTATTTGCATATCAAGTTCAATTCTGCAATTAAAGCTTCAGTTAATGATGTAATTTTCCCCCGCTCATCCCCTGTCCCCTTCCCAAGATGTTGGTTCACTTTTTGGGCCTAGGACAGGCTCTCCTTGGAGACCAGGCCTGGAGAGGGTTTTTTGTGTCTATCTGGCCTAAGAGAGCAGCAGCTACCAGACTACAAGAAACTTCAGAGTTATACTCTAGACAGTACAGGATTTTTAAATTATAGAAGTTAAAACTCATGGCATTAGTTTTAATTAAAAACTTGTTCTTAAGGTGAAAAGTTGTTCATTGACCAGGTTTCTTTGGGAAGTGGAAGGGTTTGCAATCTGGGTCGAATACCCAGCGTTAACAGTTAAGGTTTGACTCGGAGATAAAACTAGGGGTTAACATGAGTTTTTGGTTAGGATTTGACTCAGCCATGTAAGTACATGGACATATTCCAGGGTATTAATGTGTTAATCACTGTAACAAAAGCTCCACTGTTGATTAACAGAACAGGTTGTTGAAAGATTTTCTGTTGTATGTGTAAGAACCTTCTGAGTTTGGGAATTTTCAAGGAATTCAAGCCAAAGTCCTTTGCTTATAAATTTGTCGATATTCTAGGAGCAGTGACGAAAAACCCTATTGAGCTTTGGATAAACTGGGATGCTGCATCTCTTCAGGCAACACATGTCACAGTAATTGATGTGTAATCTTGCAGCCAGAGGAGCGGGAAGTGCTGCAGCGTTACGTAATGCCCTGAGCCCAAGTGGGGCATCACGTACGGCTGATGCCTTTTAATTACATCCCATAAGGGCGAGGGAAGGATCAGTGTGGTGAAACAGCTTATTGATTGCTGCATTCATACACAGGCCTGCATACATTTAGACACTTAGGAGTGATGGGAAATGGATGCTGATGTTGTGTGTGTGACCTTGAGTCCTTCTGCATCTGCAGCTTGTTTAACTGGCCAGCAATGTGAGGCAGGCTGGGAGTAAATCCCCTGACATTGGGAAGTCAGCCTTGGGTGGTTCTATGATACAGAGCACAACCTGTGTTTTTCTGGAACAGTGAAGACATTTTTTTCATTTTTTTAGTTGATGTAGACACCTCTGTTATACCCTTAAAACTGCTCTACAGTGATGGTTAAAAAGAAATTTTTTTATTAGTGCTGGTTCAGCACACTGGAAGTTGCATCAGACTTAATCTACGTTCCATTTCAGCTCATTAAATGCTGTGATGCAAATTTCTTATTAGTGTCAAAGTGATAAATTTCTAAATATTGGTTAATAAGTGAGAGAGCAAGAGAAGTTAAGAACAAGTTTGCCAAGAGCCAGAAAGGATGACACAGATAATGTAGAGAACTTGAGTGAATCAGCTTCAGCAGTAGATTGGAGCCCTTGGCAATGCTGTGTTTCCTTGCTGTCCCTGCAGCTTATTTACCTGCCGCAGCATGGGGAAAGCTTGTTTAGCATTCTCAGTGTTTGAACATAAAAGGTTCAGCTTCTGTCCTAAGCAAAGCTGGTGCTTTACACTGCACCCTGGCACAAGTAAATATTGTGGGCTTGATAAGGATATCATTCAGTGGAACCTATAGGAATTGCTAATTAGCTAAAGTTTAAAAAAATCTACAACAGTAGTTGATTCTTTGGCTTTTCCTTGAGCAGAGCAGGTCATATGCAGTGCTTTTGATTCCTCCTCCTCAGCAGCAGCAGGAGTAGCAAATAAGTCAAGTAAGAGACATGTATGTCAATATTGGATAAGGAAGTAGAAAACTGGATTGTTACAAAGGCAGTAAGCTAGAAATAGTCTTCTACCTGAATTACCGTAGGTTACCCCATGGAAGTAGGTTAGTAGGAGGGTTAGAAACTTTAAAATAAATAATGGAAGCTTTAAAAGCTTTGCTTGACAGTATTTGTGATCATGCTAAAAGGAAAATCATATTTGCCTGCCTGCAGATCAGCGCATGTGTTCTCTCTCTGATGCCTCAAACCTCAGCTGTTCCAGGCTTTTGCTTCCCCTCTCCCCCTTCCACACATACCTTTGTCTCACTTCTCTTAACATACGCTTCTCTTTCCTGACACAGCACCATAAAACTGGGTTATAAACCAGAAATTGTCAGGAAAGGCACATAAACCTTTCTGCGGCTTTGGCAGAACAGCCGTGCAGCAGCAGAGCTTAATGAAACGCTGACGACTCCCACAGTTGCCAAATATGAGAAGGGGAGGACAGTTGTAGGAGGTTGAGAAGCAATAATTGAGTAGAGACAGAAAATGGGAGAGCTCATGATGAAATCCTTTAAGAGGCCTGTCACTTATTTCCTTAATTCCATTTTCCAGAAGTCTTATTTAACCCACCGTGGTTGCTGCTGGCATTCTATTGCATGGGGAATTTCAAAAGGCAGAATAGCTTTGCCAGAAGGAGATATTACTCTTCTGCAGCTTAAAAACACCTCCAGAACTCTGTGTGTGAAACACCACACTAATATTTCTGTACTGAATCTGTTGAAGAGCAAGGGCTTTGTTTTATTACCAGTTTAGCTGGTCTTTCAAAATGGGTTGCTCTAATCTAGGTGCAGACAAGGTGTGAAATAGTTTCCAAATTTTTGGAAGTTGCTTCTGCTGTAACAGTGTTGACTTGTTTGCATCCAACTCCTAAGGAAATCTCAAATTTGAAATACAAGTTTTAAGGAAATGTCAGACAGTTTTCCTACATCTCTGACATAATGTCATCATTTTAGTTTTCCTGTTATTTATTTATTCCTGTATCTCTAATGTAGATGCAGATTTTGTCTAGAATCCTGTTATGATAGGGAGTGACTAAAGCAGAAATGTGGGTGCATTTTAAAGGCCTGAATGTTCTGTAGAAGGTTTGAATGTCACAATAATGTAGGAAGCAGGTTCCTGACCTGGAAGACAGACAGTGCCCCAGTGGTCTCCCCTGCAGTGTCTCTTTGGTCCTGTGGATTTTTCCTGACTGTTCCAGGGTGGCTGCAGCTGACTTCTGCTGGTAATGTTGGAAGGGATTTTCTGCTTTTTGCCTTTGGATGTCAGGTTTTTGCACTACTGTCTCTGCAGTATTCCTATCAATTATTTGTTCTCTTCAATATCACTCCCCTCAGTGCCCATAACCCCATCCAATGGAGAAATTATGCTTTATCCCTCCAGTCTTGTGTCCCACAAAAAGTTCCTTGTTTGCACAGAGGAGGCAGCCCTGTTTATCATCCAGAGCAATAACAGAGCAGCTGAGTGAGCCCAGAGCTCATCATCCCAGCCCTTGTGCAGCCATCCCTCCTGACAAGAGCAAACCAGGAGGAGGATGAGGGAAAGGAGAGACTTCTTGCAAGCGGGTGATATTTGTGTTCCAGCAGAGTGTTGGACTTGCAGAGCGCACATACTCCTGCCTGTGAGATGTGGATAATGTGCTGACAGCTCATGAATCTTGCAGGCTAAGCACGAGAGCTCTGATTTGACAGGCACAAGAGGAATTTCAGGATGTGAATTTTACCAGTGGGAAGATTGAAGCCACAGTTTTGAGATGATGTTTATGCAGTAGGTTGTTCCTGAGACACTGAGCGAATCAAGATGCCTGACAGCTTGCCCAGCAATCATTTTAATGCAGGAAGCTAAGCAGCAGTGAAAAACTTCACAGTTTTATTCTGAGTTCTTCCATCTGCACTCTTGCGATTAAACTGAGTTCTGTGGTCACAAGTATTGGTCAGTTTTTCTTCAGTGCTGTTTGCTGCTTCTTCCAAGTGGCTTCTGAACAAGCACTTGGCTTGAGCAAGTGCCTTATACAGGCTGGGCAGGAGTCATTGAATAAAAAGCAAAATTTTCACACAAAAACCAAGTCCAGTATAGGGCTTCGTTTCTTGTCACCCCAGCAGCTGTAAGATACTGTAGCATTAGGGGTGCAAATTAGAGGCTGTCCCATCTCATGTGCTACCAGGCTCTGATTTCAAGCAGTACTTAAAATTATTTCCTTCCTAAAAGCTTGTACTCTCACTGCTCAAATTGTGGTAATGGGCACCAGGAGTAATTACTGTGCTTTTTCTTATCCCTTTCCTATCGGTCAGAGTTCCTATTTCAATCCAGAATTTAGAAGGTGGTTTCTCATGGGTGCAACAAACCCTATGTACAAGTGCTGACTGTGCCTCAGTAGTGCTCAGACCACCAGTCAGGCCTATTCCAGTGCATTGGTTCAACATCTGTTGGCTCAGGTATGGTTTCTTTGGCAGCTCGGGGTCCCACTCTAGGCCATTAAAAGTCCTAAAATCTGAGGGGAGATAGCAGGAAGCAAAGAATGTATGGTCAAAGTTTTGTGGTGATGCAGTTGTCAAAACAGGCACTGCAGCTTGTTTGCAGTTTCTCTGGGAGACACAAATGTGTGGCAAGTCTGTATTTTTATTTTAAAGATAAAGGATTGGATTTTTGGCTGAATTTATGAAATTATTCTGAAATCCCTACTCCTCGTATAGACCCTCCAAAGCTAAACTGCTTTTCAGTGGTCCCTACAATTTTGACATGTAAGATGAAAAACAGATACCCAAGTTTGAACTTTTTCACAGCTTTTTGACAAGCATTGGTTCTGCTTGCTACACTCCTTAAAAATACAGTCTAAACAAAGCAGCTTGTATAACCAATGCAGTTTTAAACAGATCAATGTGAAATATTTTTAGCAGCATGCAGTATTTTATACAAGGATGAAATTGTGGAATAGAAAGCATTTGCAGGGCATGACAGCTTCTTGTGTTCGTTCAGAAATTTGTATGGTGTTTATTTAAAGTGTATAAACAAGTCTAAAGGTGATGATTTCTAACAAATGAAAATAGGACCTTAGCATCCTATTCCCATATCAGATCTTATTGTTAAGCTTATAAAGAACTATTTTTCCCCCAATAGAACTTATCAAAAAGAGGTTTTGAATAGAAACTGCTGCATGTGACTTAATCTTTCTTCCATGTAACTCGTGACCTCACGCAGCCCTTAGACTGATGGTGACACAGTGAGCATTTCCTGTGAACCGTGAGCAGTCCTGGTCCCACTATTGTTGGGCACTTTTTTTGTCTGGGAAAAAACAAACCCTTATTTACTAGAAGCCAGTGTCCTGTTTGTTTGTAGCTGGCTGGGAAATGCCATATTACAAGGGTCTCAGTGGCAGTCGTCGCTCCTAACAGAAGCTGTTGTTGTGTTTTGCTCTTTTTCTCACTGATTTGTTTGAGACTTCTGAGTCTGCCTTGTGACCTGCTCCCCATTCAGTTCACGCCACAAATACTAACCTTGTTTATCCAATATGTTTTTTCCCTCCTCGGTGTTTCCTCAGATTAGCTGTCAGTAAAAGGCTAAATAATAATGCTCCAGTTATTATTCCTCCCCTGTGAGGCCACCAGGCTGCTTTTCCAAGTTGGCGGATGGCGGTTTGCTCTAAGAGCTGCTACCTGGCAAGGCAAGTGTGGAGGTGGAAAATTACAGACAAAATAAAGGAACGGCATTAAATTGGTAATGGGATGCAGCTGCTTTGGCCTTTGAGTCTGCATGTGAGTCTCAGCAGCCTTTGGTAAAGGCATGTCCTGCGTGGAACCACTCTTGGCCATACAAAATCTGTCCCAGCCGAGCTGTAGCCTGTTCTAGGGGGGTGCAGCAGCTCTCAGCAGTTGGGACGTTTCACTTTTGGCTGTAAGAGGTTGTGGAAAGGCTGTCACATGGATGACAATCTCATGGCTGTGCTGCCTTGAAATCCAGTCCAAGCCAGCATCCGTGCATCTGCTGTGCACGTCACAGACTGGATGCTGCAGGGCTCCTGGCCCGGCACGTAACCATAGCCAAGTTTATTTAAAATACACCCCCCAGCTGAGTCCTTGCCACTGAATGGGGGTGTCAGAAGGAACTTCTTGGTGTCAAAACATTCCCTCTGTCTCTGCATTTCTGCTTATTGTTGTCTTTCCTGCCCCAGCTGCCTTCTGAACTGTCTTCCCATTTTAAAATATTGCATAAAACGGTGACATTCTGTAGGTTTAGCAGCATACATATACAGAGAAAGGAACCATTAGGATATGTAATTACCTTCTTCAACTTTCTAAAGCCCTTGCAGACAGAATTTTTATAAAGTTTCATTATTGGAGCTCATTCTTATGAGGCAGAAAACCATGGAAGACTTAGGGGGGTTTCTGTTGTTTATACACACACACATGTACACACAATTTCTTTCAGTATTTCAGTTTTCAGTCTTATTTTTTTTGCTTCTCCTGCCAAATCACGCACGCCAACCTAAATATGCATATCATGTATGCAGACATTTAAGATACTAAAACCAGAACAGCCTCTTTTAAGGGAAGAAAAGTATTTTGGGGTTGGAGTTCTCCTTGTCTGTCTGGAACGTGCTCATTTATATGAAAATGTCTAGCACTAAAGCTGCTGTTGAAATGAGGAAGGTCCTGCAGACTCTGCCAACATGAAGGGTGAATTTTAGGAAGAGCATCTGTGAGGTACCTTTTGAAGTCTCACTTCATGGAGTGGAGGTCATGCTCAGTGCCTCAGAAAGCTCTTTCCTGGAAAACTCCTGGTAGAACATGGCTGTGAGCTTTACAAAAGTCTCTTTTCTCAGCAACAGTGCTGAGCACAGACATCCTAACCTAAGTCTGTACAGAAAGAGAAGACTCTCCTGGGCACTAGAGCTCTTCAGAATTTTGGTTCACTGGGCAGACTGAGCTTATCAAATACACATCTCATCTTTTAGATCTAGAAAGCACACACAAAAGGAAACTCTGGATAACTCACTTTCCTGCCTGTTGCTACAATTATTGCTCTGTCTGCCTGTGCATTGCTCAGGTGAGGAGTTTGTCATGTTCAGGAGGGAATAGTCCCAAGAGCAGATTAATTTTTTTCCTGTACTGCTTTAATTTATTTTTCATGCGCACCCACTTCTCGCCAGGAGTCTTCTCTAACGCCCCTCAGTTTTTTTCCACTTGAGTAACCAACTAAATTCTAATGTGACAATCTCACAGTTTGCATACTTACAGTAAAGCCATGCACGTCACTTAATAAATGGTAACAGTTTGGAATTCTGCATAACTGTACATAAAACACACATGATGATTTTATAAACTGCTGGCTTACACTTGGAATGCAATTTATCAGGGCCGTGTCACTTAGCTTATGGAAGCAGTCCCATGGCATGGCTTCTCCAGCAAGAGAGAAAGCAGGTTGTGCTCATGTCAGTGATTCCTGCCATTACACAATCTGTGGGAATGGCTCGTGTTTCACTTGAAAGTTATCCCTTTCCTGTTTACTTGGGGGAGCACTCAAAGCTTTTTAGAAATTCTTCCATTTTTCTTGGCATGGGGCTGTTAATTCTTGTATAGATTTTTATCGTGGCCTCGTTTTCTAAAGATAGATATTTTGGCTGCTAATGAGTAGTTCAAGAAAAAAAAAAATCAAAGTGTTTTTTCTAAAGACGAATTTTGAAACAGAATGTTCTTGGGGTTACAAGTGTCCCTTTTACCCTTCCATAAAAGCTACATCCATGGCTCTGTTCTGAAATCATTGAGATTCATGTCTTCTGCAAAATAAGCCATTTTCACTGTAAATATTTAGATTTAGGCTTTTGTTTATAATACTTAGATGTTAGGAAGATCACCCTTTGCAATAAGTAAAAATAAATTCTTCCCAAGAAAGCATTTCAGTCTCTCTCCTCTGACTCATGCATGGAAAGATAAAACTCATTAATTTTAGTCGTGTATCAAAGGTTGGGTAAAAAACCTTTTTTCCTTTCTTTTACTGACCTGTAAAATCAAACCAGACCTTAATCTGATTTTGAATTATTACATGCAAAGTTGATATTGAAAGTACTTGAAGTCAAGTACTGAATGTTTTTTAATAATTTTAGGACATTTTTGTGACAGTTAGCTGTGGCTGTAAAGCATAAAAAATACTTCTCTGTCCAGTTTAGAAATGTGCAGGTTTTACAGTTGAAGGAGAAATATTTGTAAACAATTTTTAGTTCTCTGCAGAAGTCATTTCAAATCATCATTTCAAATGGTTTCTGTGTTTTCAGAACTTTTTTTTTTTTGTTATGATCTGTATACACCACAGTGAAGTGTCATTGCAGACTGGAGACAAAGTGGTGGCCTCAAGGGCAGAGGGACAGTGAGCTGTGCCAACGATTTGCACTCCTGTTTATTGTCCCTGATATACCAGTGTTTCCTAGTTGTTTCTGCTCACAGTCTCCATTAAAACAAATTGTTTGTGTCAATGGATGTTGGAATATTAAAAGAGAATCTCTTAATTGTGTCCATTTTACTTAAACATGTCTATTTGATTGTTTATTCACACAAGATGTGATGAGGCTTGTTATGCTGATGACAGAGCTCTTGCCAGCCTTCACCCCTGTGTTTATTTAAAGTCTCTGTATGATTTACTGGAAAACCTTCCCAGCATCTCACAAGTGTTTACTGATGGATGAGCTCTATGGAGACATCCCAGCTCATAATTCACACATCACAACATAATTCAGAAAAGAAATGTCTGCTTTCAGCACACAGCCCTCGTGCAGTGAAATGCCATGGAGTTATTCCAGATGTTGGTGATCACTGCAGTAAAGATCCATGACATTGGTTAAGCTGCAGCTTCTCACTGTGTTTGAAACAGACTCTGCAGGGACTTGGCCTCACACAGTAGCAACCTTGGGTGCTTAACCACTGCTCCCAGGATGGCTCTGTGCAGGCAGAATGGGATGAGTATTTACACATTGCCATGTCTTCTGTGTCCTGCAGAAAAATCATTCACCGTAAATAAATCATGCCCAGCCTTTAGTCTTATTTGCCTTGAATCAAATGTTTCCTCTTCCCCATCATTAATTAATTTTTGAGCTAGATCAGGCACTGGTAAGTGTCAGCAGCCTGGATCAGGTGAGGTGCCAGTTAAACATGAGGTGCCTGAACCTGCTTTTGTGCTTGGGAAGTTGTTGAACCTGGTGAAGTTAAAGAGGATGTTAAAACCACGGGGAGATGGAAGTTTTCCTTGCACTTCTGCTTGAATTGCTGGCTTCCTAACTTGCATCTTTGATGAGGATAGTGAAGAGGAGCTGGATGGTGCAAGTCTGGATAGGATCTGGAGGGACCTGTGGCTTTTTGAGCATGAGCTTTAGGTCTAATATGCAAACACAGACAGTTATGTCTCAGCTAAAACTTCCATGTCAGCCAAGACATCACCAAACAGTAGGAAAAGCTAAGTAGGAGACAGTGATTTGAATCATGATGTGAACACAGTGCCACCTGTACAAACACAGCCCCTTCCTAAAGATCTAAATCCTGTGCAGAAGGAGCTGACAGTTCCATGGTAAGTACTGATGTGGAGTACTGCCCTCAGAACAGGCCTGCAGCTGCCTGTGACAAGAAAAGGTGGCTGAACCATGGTGCCATTCCCTGTGGCAGGAACTTCATGGCGTGTTTGGTCTGAAAACACATATTGGGAAGTTTCAGAAGGGGCAGGTCTCTTCCAATAATTCTGGACTCATCAAGGCAGCTGTCACTGTTAGCTTAAGTTGAGTCAAATCGCACAGACCTTGGCCGCAGACCTGGATTTTGAATCCTGATGATGAAACTGGTTTCTTATGCCAAAAAAATAGCTTATTTTCTGTAATATAATCTCTGTATCACCACAGAGTGTGCAACATTCTTGGGAAAATCTGATCTGTCTTGTGGAAGAAGTCAGCGTTGCTAGTCAAGATTTGGTGCTACTTTAAACAGCAGCAGATTAGACTTCCAAATTTGCATCAGAGGCTATTTTGGGCAGGGATTGGTATAATCCTGCTTGGTAATGGATGCCTCAGTGTGCTGAACAGGGAGCACAAGGTACAGGTTGATCTCAACAGCAAAGGTCAAATGCTGCTCACATTCACCATATATGGGTTTGGATAATAAATGGTTTTACTTCCTGGGGTAAAGACTGTGAGATTTTCTGTCTTGGCACCAGTTGCACTGCAAGAAATAGATTGTTATGTTTTTAACGCTTTTCTAAGAACCGTGTCTGAGTGTTACCTGCCCTGTGCTGATAAACGAGCGGGAGGCAGGTCCCAAAGGAGCCGGCTTGGCTGCTGCTGTGGCCAGTCTGCCATCTGCAGGCCACTGCTCCGTGCTGGGGATGTGCAGAGCAGGGCTTGGGAGCTCCTTCTTCTCCAGAAATTATTATTTCTAGCAAGTTGTTGTTTTTTTGTAAGTGCTATGTAGTGAATTTTAACTTTTCCCCATCTAATCCCATGAATAAGTCACCTCTGTTCTTAAAGAAAGCAAAGACAGTGGGGTTGAGCAAACCTCAGATTTATCTAAGTTGATGAATACATGCTAATAGTTGTTTTTATTGTTTGTTGATCATTTTTGTGAGTAAATATTTTTGTGCTTAGAAATGGGACATTTAATAAGACATTCAAATTCTGTCCTTCACTCTCAGTCCATTAAATCTTTAGTAACTTTTATGGGGGTGGTCTTAGATGAAAACAGCACCACTATAATGTTCAATTTTGAATCTTAAAAGCTTTGTTGAGTAGGGGTTCTGTGTATATGACAGCCAGGCAGCTTCTAAGCATCCTAAAATCTTTGGGCTTATATTCCACAAATGGATAGAGGATTTAGTAGCAGAAATACTCCAATTGTTACCTTCTTATTGCCCAGATATTTGAAAGATAAACAATCTCTGCTGATTATTTAACTATTGCTACAGAATCTTACATGAGTTTTTAATTTGGGAGAGAATTCACGGTAGGTAAATGACTCTGAATTTACAATTTTCAATGCTGTAACAAAACTTCATGTATAGAGTGAAACGTTTAGTGTGTACCACATAACTTTTCCATCATTTTTGTCTTTGTTTTAGGTCTTCCTGAACAATACTACAGCCTCACTTGGTTCCTCAGCCCTATCCTGGGCTTGATCTTCACTCCGCTCATAGGTTCGGCCAGTGACCGCTGCACGCTGAGCTGGGGCCGCCGGCGGCCTTTTATCCTTGCTCTCTGCATTGGTGTCCTCTTTGGAGTTGCACTTTTCCTTAATGGCTCTGTGATAGGTAAATAACAAAGAAATCTCCTACATGTATCTCCTGCTAACGTACCTGCTTTTAAGATTTTAATGTAGGAAGTAAAGATAATGCTCTGCAGTTGGTTTAACTCGTATTTAATGTTAAAATCATTAGAAATCTCCACTGCCCTGCACTTGAGCTCTGTCCATCTTGCTTGTTATTATTTGAACTCACAGGTTACAGCACTGTGCTGAGCATTGTGCAATCGTAGCTGTAACTGGTATTAATAACAATGTTATTAATACAATGGTTGCCAGCATAATGTTTGCAGTCGCTGAGACGAATTTGGTCGATCCTTGACATGGGAAAATTGTAGCAACCTGTTCACAGGGAAATGTTTCCTGTTGTGATCCATTTTCCCTTTAATGCATATCTGGCAACACATCCTGTTTCCAGCATTATTTCAAAAATTATCTTTTCACTTTTTCTTGTGCTTTTCTTAGACCCGGTATTGAAAAAGTCCAGAACACAGTTAATATTTGTTTATCAAAAACTATGTGGGAAAATAATTTTTCCTGAGCCCCCATCAAAGCTGGTAAAAATAGTTTCCCTCGAACATAGTTTACTACGAATTTAATCTACAATCTCTTTGTAAATTTATTGTAGGAGAGGTGACAGCAAGTACGTTTGGGAAAATGTTTACAAAATGGTTGGGCTGATGCAAACAAAAGGAACTTAGCACCTAATAACATCCTCTTGGCTCTCTTTTTTGGGGTTAGATGCAGCTCTATTGTGAAACAGGTCTGCTAATTGAGGGAAATGAGTGGAATGTTACCTTGGCTCAGCTTGTTAAAGCCAGACTGGAATGCCATATGATTGGCTTCAATTCTCTGCAAACTGCAGTGGACAAACTATTCAGATAAATTACATTTCGCTTGCGCTTTTTGAATTTACCCAAACAATAAATGTTATTTATTTGAATTGCTTTCCTATGGCATCAATTGTATTTAGTTGTTGTGTCTTGAAGACTTAATCCTTTTCCTCAAGATGTTTGCAGGATGTTAGACTGCAGCCCTCTTACAAGATTTTAAGTGATAAGAAGCTCTCAGTTCCATACAGTAGTTTAGGTCAGGAGCCATTGATACTGGCAAGCAAACCTCATGCTCAGTTTATAGGCTTGTTTTGAAGCCTTTGAATAAGTCAGCACGAAATATTGTCGATTTTTCTTCTTTGCTTTCCTATCCTCAGTCTCCACTTACTTGCAATCCTGATTGCAATTTGGGACAACAGGAGATGCTGCAAAAACTGTATCAGACCCTCTTTCATAACGTGGCCTCTGGCAGTAGGAGTCATAGGGAGGGGAACCAGGAGCACAGAGGTTGGCCAATCCGAATCGTGATACAACCATGTCCCAGGAGAACAGCTTACTCAGCTCCTGTTCTCTCCTGCCCTGTTCAGGTTTTCAGCAGATCTAAAGCACTGTTGGTATTTTCTGCTGTAGGGTTCAGCTGAGTGTGGAACACTTATAAACTTCTTTAGCCTTCAAAGGGCTTGGTATAAATGAGGATTCAATATGCAGGAATCAGCGCTTGAGATTTAGATGATTTTTGGTGGCTTAGCCAGTTCATCTCCTTCCACAGACATTTTAATCAGTTACACTAATGGTTTTATCAGCCTCGCATGTGTAACTTCTAAATCTCTGTGATTCAAGTAATTCGTTCTTTTGTCACTGGTTCATCTCATGACAAATTATCCAGCTCTGTGCTAGTGCTGCCTTTCTACTCTGTAGACAAAAAGCGTTTCATCCCGTGCTGTCAGCAGAAGCTGACTGATGCTTTTTGCAATGCAAAATGCATCCATGTTGCTTCATCCTTGAAGGTTTTGCTTATAAAAAGCAATCTAGAAAATAATATGTTTAAGAAAAGCAAAGAGAGAGATGGCGGGGTTAAATTTCACTTTATCCTGGTGTACTGTGACCACTGCACGTTAAGCATCATGTCAGGAATGCTGCCAGCTGTCCAGTTACCTGTGGATGTATCTGACAGATGAAATATGTCATTTTGGATGCTCCCCTCTCCCACCATGGCTGTCTTTTATAAAAACAGCCTTCAGCATCAGAAGGAAAATACATGAGAGGAATATTAAATAATATCCGGTGCTTCCAGAGGTTTAAGAGATGCTTTATAAAATAACATTTTGACAAATGTCAGCCTGACAAACATAAAGCATAATGTTTATCCAAGACCTTCCATGATGCTGTGCCAAAGAGCTGAAATTACCATTTTGCTCCAGAAGGAATGTTTTGCAGTGAGCGTGTTGGCCACCCCTCTCCTAAGGTGTTAAGCTTGTTCTTAGGAGTTTTCCCTTTTTGAATGAAGTGCTCAGATTCCTCTCCCGTTTCTCCCCAGGTCTGGCTATTGGTGATGTCCCGGACAAGCAGCCCATTGGAATAGTTCTCACAGTGCTCGGGGTTGTGGTGTTGGACTTCTGCGCCGATGCAACCGAAGGGCCAATTCGGGCCTACTTGTTGGATGTGGTGGACAGCGAAGAACAAGACATGGCCCTGAACATCCACGCGTTTTCAGCTGGTATGGAGTTAGCTGAGATGTTTTTGGCAGCCGTTCAGTCTTCCTGAAGACCAGGTTATGGCTGAATTGATTTTTCCTGAACTGACTTCTCACTTTTTTCTGTTCTGCAGGTCTTGGAGGAGCAATTGGTTATATGTTAGGAGGGCTGGACTGGACACAGACCTTCTTGGGTAGCATTTTTAAATCTCAAGAGCAAGTCCTTTTCTTTTTTGCAGCCATTATTTTCTCCGTCTCCGTTGCTCTCCACCTTTTTAGCATTGAAGAAGAGCAATATAACCCTCAGCAGGACAGGATCGATGATGAAGGAGACACACTTTCCAGTGCCAAATTCAGTGGCAGTCTCCCCCCTCTGAATCGGCTGAATGTAATTAGTGAGGAAGAGCCGTATGGAGCTTCCATGTTCCATGATGAGGTTCAGTCGGAGCATGACCTCAATATGGAGTTCCTTGAGGTGAACATTGTGAGAAGCAAGAGTGACTCAGTTCTGCACATGCCCGATGCCACGCTGGAAATTGAATCGGAGCTGCTTTTCCTGCATGACATCGAACCCTCCATTTTTCAGGATTCTTCATATCCAAACACTCCCCACAACACGAGCCAGGAGATCATGAAGTCCAAACTCAACCACCTGTCTGCTTTCCTCAGGGAAAATGAGAAGGAGGAGGAAATGTTGCTTGATAATCGTTTAAATGAAGATAAAGTCCCGAACATCAACGGCTCCCTACCAAAAGAGTTCCTCAACGGGCACGCCAGAATAGGCATGAAGCAATCCAGCACTTCCAACTCCATGCGGAGGCGGAGGCACATGTTCTACCGGCAGCCGTCCTACACCTTCTCGTACTACGGCAAGATCGGCTCCCACCGGTACCGCTTCCGCCGGGCCAACGCCATCATCCTGATCAAGTCCTCGCGCAGCATGAACGACATCTACGACATGCAGAAACGGCAGCGGCAGCGCTGCCGGCACCGCAACCAGAGCGGCACCACCAACTCCAGCGGGGACACGGAGAGCGAAGAGGGCGAGACCGAAACCACCGTCAGACTCTTGTGGCTGTCGATGCTAAAGATGCCCAAGGAGCTGCTGAGGCTGTGTGTCTGCCACCTCCTGACTTGGTTTTCCATCATTGCTGAAGCTGTGTTCTATACGGATTTCATGGGACAGGTCATTTTCCAGGGCGATCCAAAGGTACGAGAGCCGTTCTCATGGGCAGACCTGCTCAGAGTCCCTCGTTCCTGAGATGTTCTCAGTACAACAAAGTGGTGTTGGTGTTTGTGTCTGTTGCAGGCCCCTTCGAACTCGACTGAGCTGCACGCCTACAATGCCGGGGTTCAGATGGGATGCTGGGGGCTGGTGATTTATGCTGCTACTGCCGCTGTTTGTTCAGGTAAGAGACTGTGCAGTCACACAGTGGAATGCGCCTCATGCATGTATTTCTAAGGTAAAACTAGAATCATGGAATATTCGGAGTTGGAAGTGACCCACAAGGATGATCCAACTCCTGGCCCTCCTGAAATAGTGTTGCTTCAGTTGGCATCCACCTCCTTGTTTGGGGTAAAGGATATTTCAGAAAAGCATTTCGTGTGGTCATAAGGGAAGGGCTTCTTTAAGAATCAATATTGAAAAGTTCCTCCAAATGTAGAGGTGGAAATATGAACAGATGGTTAAGTGGCATAAAGCACAAAATGAAATCAAAGGATATTGAGTGGCATTTAACAAGCCTTCAGGAAACTAAAATCATGCTTGGTAGAAGATTTAAGCATATGCGAGAGGGTTTTTGCAAAGACTGGTTTTAAATCAAAATTATAAATATGTATTTCTGAAAGTCATTCTGCAGATAATTTGGGCTTGGAATAGACTCTGAAATTAAGAGCTTTTGCCAAATTTAAATTCTGCCTTTTACAGCACATTGCAGGCATGCCTGCACAGCTGAGCGCCGTGGGGACAGGTTCCTTCTGAAGCAGGAACACATCCTGTTCTTAGTGAGGGCTGGGATGTGCTGCTCAGACAGCTCAAATATGTGCTGAGCATCCGCATCCTAAACAGGAATAGAGCTGCCATGGCCACATCAATCCCCTAAAACTTTAGTGAGTAAACTGATATTTAGGGGAAATGGCTTCAAACTAAAAAAAGTAGGTTTAGATTGGATATTAAGAAAAAATTCTTCCCTCTGAGGGTGCTAAGGCACTGGCACAGGTTGCCCAGAGAAGCTGTGGCTGCCCCATCTGTGGAAGTGTTTCAGGACCAGGCTGGATGGGGCTTGGGCTAGGGGAAGGTGTCCCTGCCTGTGGCAGAGGTGGTTGGAACTGGATGATATTTAAGGTCCCTTCCAACCCAAACAATTCTATGATTCTTGTTTTATTCTTTGTCTCTGCAGCCTTGTTGCAGAAATACTTGGACAACTACGACCTTAGCATAAAAGTGATCTACATCCTGGGCACGCTGGGTTTTTCCCTTGGCACTGCAGTGATGGCCATGTTCCCCAACGTCTACGTCACTATGATAATGATCAGCACGATGGGAATAGTCTCCATGAGCATCTCCTACTGCCCCTACGCGCTTTTGGGACAATACCATGAGATTAAACAGGTACATGGAATATTTGGAGTATATATGTGAATCAAGGCAGAACATTGATGTTTCTCTGAAGATCACAGTGGCAAAATGGATTTTTTAAATCCCATTATTGAAGATACCTGTTTTGTTGGGACGTGTGCCAAAGCTTGAATGGATAGTAAATAGCAGGAGCTGGTGCTGAAATCAGATGGTCTTGGCATTGAGTTGGCTCACTGTGGGTCACGATTGCTTTTCCCTATGCTGAGGTATAAAAGGATCTGGGTGCATATGGCAGATGAAGAGAAATTAAATTATTACTGGGGTATTTACTATATATCTGTTTGATAATCCTGTCTTGGATGTGGTATGGTAGCATTACTCAGGTTTTTCACAGTCTTAGATTTTGAAGTGAGTCTAGAAATGCAGCTGTAATTTGGGGATGCCTAAGGCAAACCAGTTCTGCTGGAAACAAGGATGATTTTACTTCTCAACAGTGTAATTCCACTGTTCCATTTGGATTACAGATTACAGGAGGATCATTTATTAAAAGTTCCTGCATTGCGATAGGGAGGGGGATTCCTTTTTATGATCATAAAAATAATGTTTCATGTAACACCAAATGTTCCATGTAAAATTGTTTTCTTGTTGCTCCGCTTGGAGCTGATCTGGGCTAGAAGTGACCCAGTCAATACTTGCCTCATGCTGCAGGGTGAAGAGGTTGTTGATGAGCCAGGTAAGGAGACTGCTGCTGTGGAGTTGTGTCGTAGTGATGCACAAAGATGATGTAAAGTTGACCACGGGGCTGAGAAATTTGAGGAAAGTTCTGATGTTCAAGTATTTGCTTCCATCCATTGTTTTACATCCTACCACGCTTCTTGTCTTTTTCCAGTACATTCACCACAGCCCTGGGAACTCGAAGCGAGGATTTGGCATCGACTGCGCCATCCTGTCGTGTCAGGTTTACATCTCCCAGATCCTCGTGGCCTCTGCGCTCGGCGGCGTGGTGGATGCAGTTGGCACGGTCAGAGTCATCCCCATGGTGGCTTCGGTGGGATCCTTCCTGGGTTTTTTGACAGCGACTTTCTTGGTTATTTACCCTGAAGTCAACGAAGAGCCAAAGGAAGAGCAGAAGGGACTGGGTCCTCCAGAGACAGCCGAGGGCAGCAGCGCAGGCGCGGAGAAGCCGACGGTGCTGAAGCTGACGCGCAAAGGGGCCGCGGCGGCGGAGCCGGAGGGCGAGTCAGCCGTGTGAGGCCGCCGCTGTTTGTTCACCCACATTCCAAGGAGTGCAGGTGCAGGATCAAGAACTTTTGTTGTGTTGGTTTTTTTTTTTTTTTTTCCAGGAAAGCAAATTAGGACCTTCACTACTTGTAGCTAAAATTTGCAGAAGAAAAGGCAGTTTCATGCAAAAATGTAAATGAAATTCTGTAGTCCTTCCTCTAGGTTTGAGCGGGTCGCTCTGATGCTAATTGCTTTCTCTACAACTTAGAAATGTCATTTCTGAACACTTTTTTATTAAGAATACATTTAGAGTTCAAATAAGTTTTATTAATCTGCATGAGACTCACAGTGTATACAATTAGCAGTTAGAAAAATTAAGTTTTCGGCTGTTTTTAAACTAATGGAAAATGGAAGCTATCTCGACCTATAGTCTCTTGCCATTTTTTTGTCTGAACATTTCAGATTTCACTAGCGTAATAACTGAATCAAATGCTTAGACATCAACCGATTTTTTTCATGAGCATGATATTACTGGTCTGACAGCTATGTTAATTTTAGGCTTCATGTTTTTGTTAGTGCAATTACTACAGAATCCTTTTATTTGCAATTATTTTCAAAAAAAAAAAAAAAGCAATTACTGCGGTTTCTAAGAAACTGCTGTGAATTCTTTTAGTCATACTATTCACAGCCACTCCCAAATCTGCTGCTCATCAGGAGAGGGTGACACTGGGTGCTGGATGTCAGCTGTAGATGGAAGGAGCAGCAGCTGGGAGAGGTGACCAGCACTCACAGGTTTTTTTATCACAAGTGCTGCATTTTATGAATGTTGTTGGAATACGCTGTGACAATTTTTAGCTGAGAGTTTCACGTGCTGGTGAACTTGGGGGTTTTCTTGGCATTTAAACCTGATCATCTCTGGATGAAGCTGCCGTGGAGAAAGGGCATCTCTGGGTCAGCTTTGTGGGAGGGGGCATGCGATTCTCTTCTGTAGGGAAAGGAAGTCATTGATTAATTGCACTTTTTACTATCCTTTAACCTCCTGGCTGGGAACGCAGCAGCCGAGGTAAAGGCACGGGGTCAGTACAACAAGGAGAACCTAGGCCTACCTCCATCACTTTGTGGCATAGTCTGAGTGTATGAAAATCTGTCAGAATCAGTTTTTAGGCCTTAAAATTCAAATGTTGCTGTTCCGGTCCCTGTGTTGGAGGAATTGTCGGCCGGAGCTCTTCCGAGCTGCCGTAACAATGTCATCCTCCATGTCCCCTTCCGTGATTCAGGACACAGCTGCAGTGCAAAGATACTTTTCTGGAAAGAGCTTGAAAGAGTTGTGCTAACTTGATTTAAAATAGGTTTGGATCATTATCCAGCAGCCATTTAAAGCAACTTTCGAAACCAAACTTCCATTTGTCATTTGTAAGAAGTCTTTGTGATGCTGTTGACTTATTTTGGCTTCGCCTCCCCGGGCTGCCGTCAATCCGTGTGCTGGACAGGCAAACACAATGCAGTGTGAGATTCCTGCTGCCTCAAACTCCTCCTCCTCCAAGACTTGCAAATGCCTGTGTCAATCATGCTGCAATCCAGGCATTCAGACAAAGAAGCTATCTTTCAATATGAAAAGCAGTTTTTAATTAATTACTTGAATTGTCAGTGTATTTGAGAAATAGATGTTTGTATTTGAAGATGGCATCCATGGGTTTCTCTGAAGGCTTCCAGTCAATGCCTATGGCCTCTGCTATCAAGGGTGGCGATGTTTTTAGGCTAGTTGTACCACAGAGCACTGAAGTACGTGTAATCACACAGGACTTGGGGGTTGTATTTGTTTTTCCAAGTGTTTTGAGGAAGTCTTTTTTTTCTATGGTGAATATTTTTTTTATTTAGAACACGTACTGTGAACTGTGCTCAGCCCGGGGAGCGATACTACTGAAGAGTGTGAGACCTTAGTGAAGAAAGCAGTTGTGAGAAATTCTGCCGTGAATTTTATCATCTCAGTTACATTTAATATATTCTGGTGATATTCATGTGTGAGAGACAAGTGTTGTGTTTCACCCTAGAACTGGCATTCGTGTAAGTTACATGCTGAGTTACACATTTTAAAGTGGCTTTAATATTTTAGTTTTGAAGCTTCTTGAAGATTCTGCTTTTGGTTAAATGACCGCTATCAAGTTCTCCTTATTTTAATCTCTACTGCTGGAAAGGTTCTTCAACAGTTTAAAAACCTGCATCTTCTGACCAGTGCCAGCCTTACCCTTTTCTCCAGGGTTCCATGGAACAGTGTGGATCAAATCTTCATTACTCCGCGTTGCACTTTCTAAGCCAAGATCTCTTTCACTGCACCATCACACTGACCAAGTAGCTGCAGAGAGGGAGGAGAAGCTGAAGCTCCCTCTGACTTCACATCCCACAGAGGGAACATGACACCATTTTGGGAGTGAGCTCACCCATGCTTATGGAGCTTTCTCAGACAGGGAAGGGCAAGGAGGGAGGAAGGACCTTTCATTTTGAACCAAGAGGCTTCAAGCAAAGGCAGGGCAGGGCCAGTTTTGTCATGGACAGCATTTGGCAGAGCCTCATTTCTAAGAACTGAATGTTAAAATCCATGTTTGGAGTTGTTTATGGGGCTCACAACGCAAGAATACGCGCACTGCCATGGCAGGAAGCTGATTTCACTCCCTGGTAGAGGCAAAGGAAATAATTATTCATTGTAAACGCACTGAAGTTTTTGTAGTGTTGCCAGAAGAATTAACTTGGGGAGCCCCAGCCAAAGCATCTCCTCCTGTCCCTGGGCCAGCCCGGGAAACCCCCGTGCTGGCTTCACCCTCTGAGGTCTCCCGAGGGCTTTTCCTTGGATGTGAGAGTTTTCTTTCTAGCCCCAGCACTTCTCAGGGTAGAGTGGGCAATGATTTATTTCTTCATCTGTCCCTTACCTTATCTTTTGATACAGAAATTTTTTTTTGCCACAATTAAAGATAAAGTAGTACAGTTTTATGTGTTTGTTGCAGAACTTGTGGAAAGAGAAGTCTGAAGTGGCTTTTTTTTGGTTATTCCTGGTGGCAACGAGCATCTTTTTTTTTGTTAGTATTCCTGTCTGGGCAAAGTCATCCCGTTGGACCTTCAGTGTTGTAGGAGTAAGGTTTAGTGATTCAGTTCTGTGTTGCTCAATACCATAAACTATTTTAACCTGTTCTGCTGCAGTGGTGTGTGACACGAGGCACTGCTGGTGCTCAGACCCTTGAGGGCTGTGGTTGATCAGCTGCACATCTTGAGATGTTTCATGTGAGAGCAGAGAAGCTTTAACTTTTACCCCTCAGAAGGGCAGAGTGTGCATTTGGCCCTGTTGGGTTATTCCAAGAGTCCAGTGAGATCTGTGCTGTTGGTGGATGGCCATTTCAGACTCCAGAAGCAATAATTTCTTAATAATGTTTCTCTTCCTGCTGGTTCGATGACTTTCATAGAGATTTATTGCCTAAATAGCCTTTTAATAACATGAATCTGGTGGTTTGCTGGCACTGGCTGTGAGCAATTGTGGAAAGATAGGAGTTGTTCATCCTCAGAAGGGAGGAGACCAGTAAATCCAGCAGAGATTTGTGCTCCTTGAAACCTAGGATGTCCTTTTCCCCTTTCACTTGGAGCCTTTTTCTAGGCTCTGGAATATTCCGAGCACATGGGTCCGAAAAGGAGGTGGCTGCAAATTTACCCTCCTGGTTTTCTTGCTGATCCCAATGCTGGCACTCAGACACCAGGATGGAACAGGCTGCATGAGGTTTTCCTCAGAGGCAAGGACTGAGTCTTTCTTATCCCTCTCTGATCTGATCTGAACCCCCCAGCACTTGGAATGGCAGCAGCAACCACGGTGCTTTTTGCCAGGTACCTCATTAAAACCTCAGTTCCGTCATTAAGAACGCGTCCCCTGCCCTTGGTCGGGGGTGAGCTTGGCTTCCTCCAGTATCCACCATGAAAAGCAGGATTTTCCTGGCTGCCAGATCTCACAGCCATACGGGTTGAGGTCTTATGAGTAAAGGTGGAGAAAGTCACACTTTGTTCCTGGGAGAGCTGGGACGTCTGAGCAGGAGGGAAGCGCAGGAGGCAGGTGCTGAGATTTAGGGTTTTAGGGATGTGTGTGTGTGTCTGTACCTGTGTGTTTGTACATTTCCAGACACACTGCTTGGGCCAAAATACCTTTGGGGGTTGTGTGTTGCTGTCACTGTACTCCACGATGTTTTCAACTGAGTTCTTCCAGGTTTCCCTCATCCAAGTCTGATGCAAAACAAGCTCAGCTATAAATACGTATCCTATTTAAATGAACAAATGAACTCCTGCATGATATTCCAAGCACATGTAGCAGCTTCGGCATCTGAAATGTCTCATGAAAGAGAAGTTGGTTTTCTTTGCAGCTGTTTTGTCCTCGTTTCCTCTGAATAGGCCAAATAAATGTCACAGACACCAAATGTTGCACAGAAATGTTATTAATGACTGTGTGGAAGAAATACCAAATTTTATTTTTCTTTGCAGAAACTTTATGGTTCCAGAGAGTCCTTTATCTGTTTTCCTTCCTTAAATGACAAAGCTGAACGTTTGTAAAGCACGTCAAAAAATGGTCATTTGGAAAAAGTGGAGCTACCCAAAGTTTTCTCTTTGCCATGTTGCATCCAAAGGAGCTGCAGCAGCTCAAACAACGACTGGGGTTTGAATTTGAGGCTCAGCAGTTTGGAAGCTGCCTTTGAAAACAACAAAAAGGCTCAATTCCTTTGCCTGACATGGCGCACGCGCCCACTGATCTGCTCATTAAGGTTTTCCAGGTTTTCCTGTCATTTAAATTAAAATCACCTGGAAAACAGATTCAGTTTGGTTCTTCAACCCAAGCAGCTTCACCTGAATTTCCACCTCAGCTGCCTCTGCCCCAGGGAGCGCGAGGGGTGCCCAGGAGGGACAAATACATCTCCCACCAAAAGAGAGCATCTGCTGTAATTAAAGGGCTTTTGATGCCCTTGTGACCTGCTAAAATTTTAGGGAAAATGCAGGACATGGTTCAATTTGACCTGCTCTGGCACATTTATTCTTAAATTTGGAAGTTTGGAGTGAAGCTCTGGGAACATTTAGTCAAATTCAGTGTCATGTTATTTACTCTGCACCTACTCAGTCCTCAGCAACAGCCAAATTGTAATAAATAACCCCAAAATCCAGACTTTTCTCTCAACAAATTGGCAGTTCCCAATGTGAATTTGTTTTTCCTGATGTAACATGAACACTAAGCCCTTTAAGTAGCCAAATGACCAGCTTATTTCAAATGCCTCATATTACTAGAAAGCTGCATATAGGCATCTCATAGTGGGGAAAAATAAAAAAGAAAAAAAAAGAAAAAAAAAAGAGAATATTTAGTTCCTTTGTGAACTGGCCATATGACAACTACTTTTTTATCAACTTATTAAGTTGGGGCACTATAATAGCTCTTGCTGAGTTTAGCAATGTTTATAAGCATGTGTTAAACACATAATGTTGTTTTATGAGGAAAAAGGGATAAAGAAAAGTGATGTCACAGATGAATGTTTGAGTGCGTAGACGGCATAATGTATGTATGATTTTTATTTCTACACTGTTGAGCTTATTTTCTGTTTAAAGGTTAAAAAAAAATTGTTGCATGAAAACTGTTTTATTGTGTTCTGCACTTTCTGTTCTTTTTGTATAATCTTGATTTTTTTTCATTTATGCATAGAAAAGAAAAAAATCAATTTAGAAATATTCTACTCCACGAGACATTGTGTTCCAATCCATTGTTCCGAAGTTCAATCTTAATAAACATTTCAGTAAGAGTTGGTGGCTCGTGTTCCTGTGCTGTTTGTAGGGAAGGTGAACAGAGGGACACCAGGTCCCTGAGCTGTGCAAGGCAAATGACACTCACCTGCACCCCAGAGCTTCGTTAATATTTCCAAAAATTCTACTGCCAAACATTGCTTGGCAAAAATCCAGGTGTTACAATTCACAGATGGTTCTAAACTCACCTGACACTTGCAGGGTTCAGGTGTAACCCAGGAGAGAGCACAGGTGGAGGAGTAAAATGGGGATACCTGGGGCAGGTGTGTATCCCCAGCTCCAGGCTCTGCTCTGACAAGGGGCAGTGGCTGTCACACAGAACTTGTCACCTCTCATGCCATCACCAGGGCTGAGGAGCTGAGGGTCTCCCCAGTCACCTCTGAGTCTATTATTCGATAGCCACAAGTGGCTTCCAAGCAAATCAGTTCCCATCCAAACTCATCAACCTCTTGGACCATTGGGAACAAGTGGGGAAAGCTGGAGCCAGATCACAAACACCAGCTCATGGGTAAACTTGAAGTGAAGAGCTCACTTGTCCCCTTTGATTTCTAATTTCCTTGACAGATTTGATCTGTGATTGTTCCTAAACGAAATTCCTCAGAACGAGTATCGGCAGCTCCGAGAAGTCAATGCCCGCCTGGGGTTTGGTTCATTTTTCATAGAGTCATCACAGAATCAATTACACTGGAAAATACCTCCAAGATCAAGTCCAGCCTGTGACCAATCACCACCTTTGTTAAGTAGACCAGAGCACTTGAGTGCCAAATCCAGTGTTCCCTAAAACACCTCCAAGAATGGTGACTCCACCACCTCCCTGGGCAGCCCCTTCCAATGCGTGACAACCCCTTCCATGGAGAAATTCTCCCTTATACCCAATCTAAACTTCCCCTGGTGCTAATTGAGCTTCTTTCAGCTTGTCCTGTTCATAGGTTGGACTTGATGATCTCCAAGGTCTTTTCCAACCTAGCTGATTCGGTCCTTGTGACTTGGGAGAAGAAAACAACCCCCACCTGGCAAGAACCTCCTATCAGGTAGTTGTAGAGAGTGAGAAGGTCCCCCCTGAGCCTCCTTTCCTCCAGAGGGAGCCTCTGCAGTTCCCTCAGATCCTCCTCACCAGACTTGTGCTCCA
>VZRR01010029.1:884221-1017992 GCA_013398015.1 Oreocharis arfaki | reverse complement strand
TGTGGCATTTGTGTATGGCTATACCATAAGTTATTTGTTTTTTAACAGATAACTGAATCTTCAATTTGTGTAGTTCTGGAGAACGAGATTATTTTAATATTAATGCTCGTAGTTGCTGTTCTGGCGTTCGCAGTTACCCTAGCTCCCCGCTCGGGCGATCAGGAGTAGGCCGGTGGCGGCTTGTCGCGGCCATGGAGATCGGCACCGAGATCAGCCGCAAGATCCGGGTGAGACAGAAGCAGCCGGGTCTCTCCCTTCGCCCGCGGCAGGAAGCCGGGCCCGCTTGTGGGGGCAGGCCCGGCCAGCGCTGAGGCACTGGGCTCCGGCCAGCCCCCCGGCACAGATGCCGGCGGCGGGGTTCTTCGGCCTCGGGGCTCCCCGGGGAGGGGCGTGAGCAGGAGAGTCGTTTGTGTGGGAAGAGGAGTCGGGGTACCCCTGTCCTCCGACGGGCAGCTGTCAGATGCCGTCTGTGTCCCGGAGCTGCGGCTCTCCCTGCACAGCCCGGCCGTCCCCGGGGCTGCCCGGGGGGCGCGTAGCTTGACCGGGTGTGAGCCCACGGTAGCGGTAGGGCCTGTCAGCGGCTTCCACTCGGCAGTCGCAGTTTGGAAATCCTGGCAGGTTTCTGTTTCCTTGCCGAGCTGGGAATGACCTTTTATCAAACCATCTTAGATTCTCTTACTTTGCACCTTATGCGTCCGGGTGGTCTCTGCTTAAAAAAGGACAGCTGGGACTTGGAGGTTGAATGGTAGCTCCAGGAACTGGTCTGTCGGAAATACGGTAGAGCGTAGCATTCCGTTGCTCTGCTGTCAGCACCTCGCTGTTAGAACGTGCCTATCCTGAGCAGCAGAGAATAGGAAGAGCTAAGATGTTAAACCAGTGTGTTCAAACAGTTAATGAGAGCAACTTTGCTAAGCCTCCCCCCTCTTTGCAGTTAGAAATACTTTGTTGATCCATCCCTTAAATAACATTTCATTATTTTTTAGGGTGCTATAAAAGGAAAGTTACAGGAGCTGGGGGCTTATGTTGGTAAGTTTTGCCATGTGTTTAGCAATCTTCTCTAGAACATTTTTTGGTACATAGGAGAAAGCCAGCTTAGCTAATGGAACTTACTATTACTTGTGTTACTGCATACAGAAGCCTGAAGCATGAGAATTACCTGAAGTGCAGGACTAGTGAGAAAGAAAGAGATGTACTTCACAAAATATTGTAGTGTAAGCATAAGAGGAAACAGTGTGTGAACATCAGTATATGAAAAACTCAAAGAAAATAACTTAAGAAGTCAGTCTCATAGTCTTCCCCTTTAGAAATGGTGGCAAGGGATTTGAAAGAAAAACAAACCATGATGTGAATATCTAAGGAAATTTCTTTCAAGCATTAGGAGAAACATATAAAGCAAGAGCCTTGCAAATACATCCGCAGTTAGCTGTGACCACCCTGAGATGGAATCAGTCTTAGGCATTTTTTTAACAGCTCTTGGATTCAGGGTGAGGCGTTTGACAAAGTTAGGAGAGAGTACAAAGATGAGTGAGTGGCTTAGGAAATGATATGGCCGCATCAGAAACATTATGTGGGACAAACCTTTAAAATGTGAGAGCTTGACTGTTAAGGGGAAGACTAAGAGCTACGTTGAGCTAATGTGGATGAAATACATGTATCTGAATCTTAGAGGCAGGGGGAGATTTTACTTTGGTTTGTGACAGGAGGGGTGAGCAGTGTGAATGTCTGTGGTCTTGCGAGGTTCTTTGTTTTTTCTGAATCCGGGATTAAGTGGATATTGCACTTCAGAGCAGCTGTTTTCTGCAGCAGTAAAATTTGGTAACTTAGCGCAGCATTCTGTTGGAAACAAAATACCTCAGTCTTGCAACTGTGTTGTTGTTGTCTATGATGCTTATTGGATTTCAGGTGAAGAAAAGGATTTGAGACTGTAATTCAGAATTCCTTTGACTTGCAGGGCCAAGTTCAAAGTTTGTAGTTTGACCCTGAATTCATCTTCTTTCCTATTTCAAGGGAGGCATTGTGTTTATGGAAAAATGCATTGGCTCCAAAGAAGGGAGTTACCTATGAACTGACATTCTGAATTCAGCTGGTGCCAAGGAACCGTGTTTAGAACTTTTTAATTGTAGAATCATCTTTTTCACTGTCTCAAAGCTTGTCTTTTTAAGTAACTCATTTTTTGTTGTTTGTCTGGTTGGGGTTTTTTACCATCATTCCAAGTTTCAGTTTCTCAGCCCTTGATTCTTTGCTTTTTCCTGTATTTCTGAAAAAAAAAAATCTTTCTTGTCTGTAATACTAAGATGCTGGTAGCCATCTTTGATTCCAGCTACGACTGATTATTCTTTCTTTTTTTTACTTCTGTCTCTTGAATTCAGAGGACAGGTTTCCTGTATTCCCAGGATCAGCATACAATGTCTGCAGTTTCTTCTCAGTCAGCTTCTGAACTTTTCTAAATAACTTTATGTTCTTTATTGCTAAGTCTATCTTGCCTTGGCTTCTTTTTTCTTTTTAAATCACTGTTTCCAAATTTCTGTGATTTTTCAGGTTTCTTTTCTTGACTAGCGTATTTTGGGCAACTTTTCAAGTAATGTTCTTCAAAAACTCTACATTTTTTTTTTGGTAACAAGTAAAAAATTGGTTCTCCCTCGTTCTAGCCTCTGCACAAGAACCATGCTTTTGTTTCTTTCTGTAACTACTACTTCTTTTCTCTTGAAAAGTCTTCTTCAGCAAGATATGTTGAAACTTATTTGTTGTGTAAAGCTTACAAAGGAAATATTCACCTATTTGAAGCAAAATGAAGACAGTTAGTTATTCATCAGCTAGGAAATTTTTCGAAAGGCTGTAGTTTCACATGCAGTTTAAGTTGGCATAAGCCAACACAATTACTGAGAAAGTTTCTTTCCTTCTTCTATCATACTGTTACAGGTAATTGTGCTAAATGATGTGTTTATCTGTACTTAAAGTATCTTCTGTTTTGAACCACCTGAAGAGCTTGTTGCCTTTAAAAATGGCTTGGCTAATAAATAAAATTCATTCTAAGTTCCTAGGTCTGAACACCAGTCCATCTTGTGCAACTTGTAGTTAACATTTAAAAAAACCCAAACACAAAGCAGCAGCAACAAAAGCCCAAACAAACAAAGAACCACCAAAAAGAAGTTAGGATTTAAGCTAGGAATTGATTATGTTGGGTCAATTGAGTAGTGGTAGTGGAGGTGCAATGTATGAATGTTGTTTCTGTAGTCTATGGTAGAGATAAATTATTTACAGTGTACATAGACACAGAAGAAAGGCAATTCCTTTCATTTGGATTTTGATTTCTATTTTTCATTTTTTAGGTCTTTTTAGTGTTGTGTACTGTCTTAGCTTGATTAAATAAGCACAACTGTTTAGTACCTTGGTTCAAATTCATAATTGGAAGTGTATTTCCCAACTGTTTTCACTTACTATTATGTTCATGTCATGCCATGGAGTGGCATTGGAGAGCATGAGATGTTTGATTAAAGTAAATTGGAGTCTGTGCTCAGGATGCACGACTCATGCTGCCTTTGAGCAGCAATTGTGCCAGTTAGTCCTTCAGCAGAGGCCAGAGCTAGGCCAAAGTGAAATGCCAAACTCCTCAAACCCTTAGTGTATTAATGTTGGGTTCTAAGCACCTTCCTATGCATTCTGATGAGTGGGAGTACCTTGTGTACAAGGGAAGGGGTTTCTCACTGTGTATGAAATTGCATACATTACAGAATAGAAATTCACTCCCGAGGTTGCTGGGAGTTATTTTATTTTTGTAGGTAGAAAATCTGGAAGTTAATAAAATTTTGTTTTGTTAAATGTACATATCAGAAATGGGTATTTATTTGTTTAGTTTTTGTAACTAAAGGATATTTGACGAGGATAAGGTGCTGCATTTGACAATATTTGAGGTGATGAATATTGTAGATGTTTGCTTAGTATTCAAGAAAAAGGGTATAGGCAGCAGAGTGGCTTTCTTTTATCTTGTCCTTCTTTCTGTTCTGTTTACTCACTTTTTGAATGCGTTGATCTTCAGCTTACACTCTTGTGAAGTCGATGATCTTTTATTCCTCGCTTGTAGATGAGACTTGTATTGAACCTCAGAGGAAATGGAAGTCTTGTTAATTTGCTTACCTAATCCTCTGCCTGCTGAGTCTTTATAGTAAACAGAAAAAAAATTTGGTTACATGTTTAAAGATGTTTGCTATGTCTTCCATGATTTATTATACTTTAGAACAACATGTTTCTCTTTCTATTAGATGAAGAACTCCCAGATTATATTATGGTTATGGTGGCCAATAAGAAGAGTCAAGAGCAGATGACAGAAGACCTTTCCCTTTTCCTTGGAAACAATACCGTCAGGTTTACTGTCTGGTATGTTTGGAAGCTGCTTGTCACACTTCTTATCAGTAGGCCAGAACTGCTTTCTATAAGTAACACCTGACATTTAAAAAACTTCTCTATCTTCCCATCATGCAATTTGCATTAATGAAAACTACTTTGCATGTCTAATAAGTAAATCAGTTTTAGTCTACCAGCAGTTGGCTTTTGAGGTGATAAAAGGATGGCAAAGGACTGGAGAACTTATATTGTTTGTTTATAAGCCAGACAGATTTGTGAATGAAGTGCTCAGGTAAGTGAGGGCTGTATGTTGACTTAAAATTATTCCTGCAAAACCCACTGTGAGCATGAGAGCATTGTTCATTGCAGTTAGATGTAAAAGACCAACTTGTTTGCTTTTATGCTAACAGTGCTTCAGATTGCTGTTATGCATGGAAATTACTATATCAGGGCAGATGAGCAGTGGATCTAATTCTGTGTACTGTCTTTGACAAGGCTTAGCACCAAATGCTTAGGTATTCCCACCTCTCAGGCTATTTATTTATTACCACCACCCAACTCTAAAAACCAAAAGTACGACCTCAGAATTACTGTGAGCAGGACAAATCAGCAACACTTCAACTCTACTGTCAACTCCAGACAGTGTAGGTTCATTTATTCCAATGCTGCATGACAAACTTAGCTATTATATTTATCATGCATTTTCTAATACTGAATTTGTTTTATAGTAGAAACCTGTCAGTAAATCCATGTTTCAGACATTTGATGCTAGAGATTTTTGTTGCTTTCAGAGTTGTGTATTTTTTCAAGTTAATTTTATTTTTGAATCTCATACCTAATAGAGCATTAAGGAACATTAGTTTGTTTTGTATAGATGAGAGAAATACTACAATTTTTCTTCTTTTTCAGTTTGCTTTCTTTGACATTTTCATACTGATAGGTTACATTCACTTCCAATATTTCTTCTGTGTAATTAGGTCCTAGGAGCTTTTCTGTTACTCAATAGCAGAGAGAAACATTTTAGAAGTTGGCTATGTTATGAAATAGTAAATGTTGACGAAAAATGAAAAATAGTTCCAAGTATTACAATTCACTGTATTAACTATTTAAACTGATGGATTACCAGGTGATGGTGTTACTTGTGTGGATATAGTTTGAGTTTACTTGCACAGGTTTCATTTTTTTCTGGGCATTTGTCAAAAATATAATAAAGGCGTACAGTTAAGCATGGATATCTTTTTTGAAAACTGCACAGGCATTTCTTTGCTGCCTTTTGTGGCCTGCCTTGTTGAAACATTTGGGTTTCACTGTATCAGGAAGTCATGCAGTTGTCTTTCTCATAGTAGTTTTAGGAATCAGACAAATCAGTGAAGTTTTCAAGTGGATGGGCTGTAGCTCCTGTACTACGGTTTTCACTTAATCCTGATATACAGTAAGAAATAACAGAATAATGTGTAGCAGAAAACGCTTTTATGACTTTGTAAATGAAACTAAAACTTTATTGAAAAAGTAATAAATATGTAGAGAAAAAAATTTCAGCAGAGAAATCAAGATTATTTTATATATGTATATTTAAAATGGTGTATTGACTATATGCAGATATTATACAGACAGCTGATTTTGACACTTGCTTAAATTTTAAACATAGTGACTGTTTTAACCCTAAGTCAGTAGTCTCACATATATATAAATACAAACTCAATGTCAGAGTGCTTTATCAGGTACCAAAGTAGGTTTTGGTTAAAAGAAGGATGGAAAGGAAGACAAGATGAAACTTATACAATAAGCTGTAAGGGGACTGGTGGAAAAGTGTTACATAGCATTATAGTTGGGAGTCTTATATACTTTTATTTCTTCTGAAGACAACCCAGAATGTTTACATTCTTAAATGTTGGTTAAATACAGTACTCAGCAAGATATGCCTTCCTTGGTTTGTCTCTGTAGCTGGTAATTTTGGGCCTTCTGGCAGAAGTTTCGCAGCAATTGTGACAGACCTGGCAGTCCTGCTGGTTGGCCAGCACTTCTTACTCTGAACCAAGTGTCAGATCAGTTGTCCAGAGGTCAGTGTGAAAACTGATCTGCATCACCAGAGCTCAGCTGACGAGTGTTCTAGTGAAAGCTTACAAGGAGGACGAGTATAAGCCTTCCTTATACTCACATGCAGTCTTTTCAATATGTTCTTGTTCTTTAGCTCCTTTATAATATTCAGCCTAAATTATGGACTTGCCCATGATCAAGTTTGAATTTCAAGTAAGATATAAGTGTTGGGTGGGTTTTTTTTCTTTCTCCTTGCTGTAATATGTGTTTATTTTTAAGCAGCCTTATTATGTTAAAGCCCTGTAATTTTCTGTGTTACTTCAGTGTAGGGCCTTTTTCACAGGCAAAGGGCAAATTTGGTACGTCACTGAAGTGTTTTGCTCACCAGCATGTCTCAGAGAGTATGGTTGGTATATACAAAGCATGCTGGAAAAGTCCTGAGAATCTTACGTGCTATGAGTGTGTACTTACAATCATGTTTAAATCTGCTGTGTAATTAAAGTTTCATATACAAAGTGAAATTTTAGGCTATACTTTAGGCTTCTAACAGGTTTTTTGAATCAGTCGTTTTGCTACTTAACTCCATTGATTTTAATGAAAGGTGGGAAGTACTGGCTTTGATTATGTAAACCAACTAAATGCCAAAAGTAGATGATGTGATGAATACTCTGCCTGCATGTGCAAGACATACTGGAGGCAAGATACTTTAAGCCTCTCTTTTGAGGTTAAACATACCTTGGTTGATAGGAAGTGAAGTCTTAGATAAATGAGGTGCTTGTCATAGGGGGGAAAGGCAGTGAGTTTCTGCAAAACGGTTCATCTGAATGTAAGTTAATTTTTCTTTTTCTCTTTTGCTTCCTTCCTTGTCCTCTGTCTATTTCAGGCTCCATGGTGTTTTGGATAAGCTACGATCTGTGACTACTGGTAAGTAAGAAAATTAATTTTGAGTGAAGGTAGGCTTATTTTTTCTGTGTAGTGTTACATGTCTAATGAGTTGCAAAAAATTGCACCTCTAGGCTGTTTTGTTAACTTTTGGTTTATGTTGTCTTTTGGATCCCGACTGTTAAGAAAATTCCATTATATTTTGAGATAAAGAATTTATTTTTTGAGTCCAGTTTAGTTCTCTGTGTTTCTTGCTGATGTTTTCAGCTGAAACAGCTTTTGGCTTATATTTTCAGGCCTGTGCAACATCTTGTTTGCCGTTTCATAGCTACATTTATTGCAGAATCTGTATTGCTGTGCTTTAATGTAAAAGTGAAAGGTACCTGTCTCCACAGAACCAACCAGTGTAAAATCTTCAGAATCTAGTATCTTTGAGAGCAACCTGCCTTCCAGCAAAAACAGTTCATGTGTGAGTGATGAGAGGAGGCGTGAGGATATCTTGCCACCTCTTGCAGTGTCAAGCACTCGGGCAGAAAGAAATGACTCCAGAGTTTCAACCAGCTCACAAGAGCAGAGGAACACTGCTTCAAGGTAAGGCTGCTGGCTGCTTCCCAGTACACCTTCAGACAGCAGTAGTTGTGTGAGTATAGTAGACATTCTAAAGAGTATAGACACTTGGAAAGATGTAGTTTTGAAGAGTAAGGCATTGCTACAATTTGTTGTTTAAAAAGCATTAAATCAGAACTCAGTTCTTTAAGCAACATGTGGGCTTAGATTAATTAACCAAACTGAAAATACCAATCAGTGTGTTAAATTTGTATAAACAGTAATACCATAATGATTCTTCCCTCCTGGCTTTGATTGAAAAACAGTTCTCATTTTCCAGGACTTGACTTGCAGATAACAGTTGGCACTTTCTTCTTTTATCAGGCAGTCTGGTGAAGATGGTAATGCATCCCGCTTAACATCTACTGTCAAGCCTTTGAGGGAATTGTCACCTTCTGAAGCTGTGATTGACATTAAACCTGAACCAGATGATCTAATTGATGAAGACCTAAACTTCGTGCAGGAGAATCCTTTGTCGCGGAAGAAACCTATTGTGACTGTAACTTACGGTTCTTCTCGTCCCTCGGCCGAGATCTACCGGCCACCAGCTGTCAGGAGTGCAGATGGCAACGCACACGCGCCCAGATTGTCACAGCAGGGCAGCTTGCAGGGGAGCCGGCAGTTAGACACACAGGGCTGCAGGTCTCTGGAAACAGGCCAGCTGTGCAATCCAGAAGCATTTGGCAGCTTAGCAGAAGGTCACAGGCCCACCTCCAAACTCAGTGCTGATAAAGTGGGCAGTGAGGTTGGTACAACCTAAACTATTGCAAAAGTTTATTCTTGTTAGGAACCTAAATGGCTATGTACACTTCAGTAAAATCTTGACCTCAGCGAAACTGAAAGACTTTCGTCACTGGTACCAGTAGGTTTGAGATTTCATCCTTTGGATTCAGTGATAAAAACTCATTTCATAATTTGACATCATTATCTGATAGCTTTCTGCATCTCAGAGTTAATTACCATGTACATCTTCATGTCATATTGACTTGGACTAACAGGTTAGCACATTATTAAGCTGCATATGATGAATCAGAAATTAAAATTCTGATCTAAAGATCATTGAAACAGCATGATCTTCCCTAAGTGCTATGTATACCCCCAGCTTTACAATTCTGTAAATCAGGATTTTTGGCATGCAGTTTATTAGCCCATATACATCGATGATGATGATGATTATTACTCTGTTTAGAACCGTGTCAGTGAAGTATTCTTTGGGATGGATGTTGGACAAGGGCAACCTAAAAGGTGCTACCCTATGTACTTTGGAGGCCAGGCTAAGCCAAGCAGGGTGGTAGTCCTAGCTGATAGACTTTCCATATGAGTGAATTAGGAGCCTTTTCTGAGAAGAATAAAGATGGTTATGGCTGCTAATGTTGCAATGAAGCATGTTGTAATGAATGTTGTATTGCAAGTGCATCAATGTTTATTGTTGCTCATAAAGTTCTCTGTCTTTGCCACTACTAAGTTCATTATGTGTAAGGGGTAATGAATTTTATTTGGAAATCTAGAATGCTCTACAAAGATACGTGCTGGTGTCTTAGTTTTTGAGAATGGAGAAGTGCAAATGAGAATATAGTGATTTATTTAAGGTTGTACATAAATCATTGATGAATGACGGGAACATCTCTCCTTGCAGATGTTCAAGAAAGGTCTTAGAGTATTTTTCTTCTATTACTATTTCATGAATAATACCCAGAAGAGACAACAGGGACTTTGCGCTGTCTAAACTGGACTATCCTGACTCTGTAACAATTAACATCCTTTGGAATATGTGAGATTGCTAGAAATTAATCCTTACACTTCTCTGAAATAAGAATTGATAGAGAGGAGAAAGTCACTTACACCGATTTCACTTTTCTCTCTCAGACTTTCAACATACTTATCTTGAAGGATACTATAAGTTTCTTTGGAAAACCCTGGTTTTCTGTAGCTGTTGGATAATTTGTCTGTACTTGAGAGTTTTTTCTTCTTTTTTTTCCTAAATGTTGTTTACAGTTACATTTCCAATGAGTTGTTTCAGTGTAAATGTGTCTGATTTTTATATTATCCAGTGCAATCACCTTTATGCAGATAGTGCAGTCCTGGACTCGTGCAACTGAATGGAAGTTCTCCATCTTCTGGTTCTGGGTGGAATTGCAGTGCTTTCTTTGCTGCCTTATTGATCCGTGGTTTATACTAAATGAGCTGTTTTGCCTGCTCTGTTTATTGTAGGAGGAAAGCTCCAGGAAGAGACGGCTGCCTGTTGTAAGCTCGGTAGTCAAAGTGAAAAAGTTCTGTAATGATGGAGAAGATGAAGAGGAAGAGGAAGACTATGGACTGCGAACAGGAAGCATCTCCAGCAGTGTGTCTGTACCTGCAAAGCCAGAAAGAAGGTACTGAGGATCTCAGTGGTCCTGAGTTTTCAAGAATTAATTTAATGAACGAAAACTTTGGTAGTGGGGGAAATCAGTTTGCACTTTGGAAAATTGACAGATAAAAGTTAGTAAGCCATTTTAATATTTTTTGTACTGTCTCACAACTCTGTGGATGAGATGCCTGTTTATGCCACCCTTTTGCCTTTGATTTTGTAACCTGTTTTCATTATTGCATGTAAGATGCAATTGAGTGTGAATTTTCACATTATTTGGGTAAAGTTTACTGGCAAAAGAACCGTGTTAATGTTGGCATGTTTCAGACCAGGTATTTATTGAGGTAAAATAATTTTTTAGTAATTTGATTTTTTTTTCAGGAATAGTTTTCAAACCAGTTATCACTTGTTCTTTAAGGTGATTTTAACTTTTCAAACAGTCTTCAGAGGTTTTTCCTTTTTCTCTGCTCCCCAATTCTGTCTAAATGTCAGGCATTAGTCAAAATACATGTCTTTTGTATCTGATTTTTAACAATAGAGGAAGAACATTTAAACTAGAGAAGAGATGGTTGTACTGCCCTACAGTGCTAGCTTGTATAAGATTTATTTTAAGCTAATACGCTGTATTGAATTTATCTTCAGCACCACAGCGCATTTATCTGATTTAAGCTTCCTTATTGTTGATGTTAAAGACAAGCAGAAAGCATTTTTTTTACAAATAATATGTTTTTGATAGAGTCAGTTTAATTATGCAGCTGGATCATATTTCTCATGACAGCTGCATAGTTATTGGTGCTAGCACAAACATAGCACAGATAAGTGGTGGGCAGAGGTGGAAAGACATTAATGGCAGAGAGTGCCTTTCCCATGTAGCGTGGTTTTACTGCAGTTTAAGCTGAGAGGTGAAATCACATGACTGGACTTCCATTTTTAGAGCATTTTGTGGATCTCCATCCACTGATATAATAGATAAACCAAAGACTGTTTTGGATAAACTATTTGTAGATGATGATTTCTGTTAATATTATGCTTAACCTGTTGCATAACAATGTTAATATTATGTTAATGTGTTGAAATACCTGTCTTTAACATGGATACAGCTGCTCTGCAATCCATGTAAAATTTTTTTTTTTTTCCTTTAGACCTTCATTGCCACCTTCGAAACAGGCCAATAAGAATTTAATACTGAAAGCAATCTCTGAAGCACAGGAATCAGTTACAAAAACAACCAATTATTCCACTGGTAATAAGCATTGGTTTTGCTTGTGCTAATCTATAATATTTCCAAACTCTGTTGTATAAATCCAAGCTAAATATAGCTCTTAGAGATAAGACAGAATGCTAAATAGCAAGTCAGTGATACACATGAGGGATTTACCATGTCCTGTTTCATTACGTTGATGTTCAGTGATGAATTATGAAAGCATAAACAAGGGAGGAAAGTGCTATTTAAAATATATTAATCAAGATAGTAAGTCTGTGAAGTGTGTAGATACAAAATGGAAGTGCCAGAGTATTCTGAAATCAATAGTTGCCAAGGGGAAATTAATCAGAAGTGGGCAAGTGGTTTGAACTATTTACTTGATCTCTTTTCCCTTTCTGCACTTTCCTTCTTCCTTCTGAGAGGGAAAGAGAAAAAAGCCAAACAGCAAAAAAATGAAAATGTACTGGATATAGGTAATAGAAGTGCAAAATAATGAGGAACACAATGATTGATGTATATCAGGGTATGTTGATAAGTATCAGGCTGTGTATGATGTGTATTGTCCTTTACCAGCAAGGCTGCAATTTCAGTTCGGTGATTTTAGTTGCAGTTGACACAGCAGTTGAGCAGTTGTCTGTGTGTTAGGCATTCAGTTCTCCTAGCTAGGAGAGACTTCTGCTGAAGAAGGGCAAATCCAGCTGTTGTCTCATGCTTTCATTTCATTCGGTGTTGATAAATCTACATGTTGTCAGCAGAACACGTTACACCTTACGGGGAAGGAGCATTCAGTAAACTACCTAAACCATGACTCATACCGTCTGCAGTAAGACTGAAAGCTATCCACAATCTCTTGCCTGCTCTCTCTCAAATTCTGCAAACTAACTGTAAGAAACAGTACTTTGATGTGATGCAGGAAGCTCTTTCCTGTAGTAAGCAGTATGGCAGGACGTGAGACATAGCTGGAAAATTTGAAATTAGTTAAAACTCTTGATCTTTTTAATAGTCGTGATCTTGTAGTTTGACTTACCAATATGAGAATGTTTCAGTGGGGAGACCACAAATCACCACTTTGTTGTTTGATACCGAGGTGATTTGTGAATTTTATCTGAAGTATCATGCAGGTTCTTCCACTTCAGAAGTAATATTTAATATACTTTTTAAAGTACTTTGAATGGAATATGGAAGTAAGAAAATTTAAAACACACAGTTAAAACAAAACAGTAAATTAATAAATAATGAATCCAGTACTTGAGTGGTACCTTTTAGTTGTTTGCATGAGAAGTTGAATGCTGATCTGATACTCAGCCAAGGGAAGAGTTTAGCTTCTCACGACCAGGTCTGACAGTCTTAGCAGAAGCCAAGTAAAGAAGTCAACCCATTGTCCTGCTACCCCCAAATTCCAAGCCACAGCTGTCTGTACAGAGACTTAGAACTACCTGTAAGGAGGTTGTAGTTCAGTCAGGGTCGATCTCTTGCCAAATAACAAGTGATAGGACCAGGGAAGATGGCCTCAAGTGGTGCTGGTGGAGGTTTAGGTTGGATATTAGGAAAAAGTTCTTCATGGAGAGGGTGGTCAGGCATTGGAACAGGCTGTCCAGGGAAGTGGTGAAGTCACCATCCATGAAGATACTTAAAAGAATTGTACATGTGGCACTTAGGGACGTGGCTTAGTGGTGCACTTGGCGGTGGTGGACTAGGTTTACAGCTGGACTTGGTGATCTTAAGGGTCTTTTCCACCGTAAGTGATTCTATTATTCTCCTGCCATTAACTTTAGTATTTTATTTGCAAGCACTTTAGCAAAGGGTAGCTGTCATCATATGAAGAGACACATTGATTATCCATGATTATTTATATGAAAGATGGAATGAAAAGTGATTTCAAAACTATTAGAAAGTACGTTAATTGTATGTAGAGGTGGATGAATGAGTGCTTTGCTGTTGTCACTCTAATCCTTCTTGTGCTCTTTTGTCTTACAAATAGGTGTTCTGAGGTGCTCTGTGCACATGCATAAATGTGCTTGCACACTAAGAATTTTACAGGTAGCTAAAGATGCTTTTTGTGGAGACAGATGCTTGGGGGGTTTTTTTTGTGTATGTAGGAATTTATTAGAGGTATCTTAGCACAGTATATCTAAAAATAGTACTATTGTGTGATGGGGTAGTGTGTAAACGATCTGCCATTGTTTCTCTATTTAAAGTTCCACAGAAACAGACTGTTCCAGTTGCACCAAGAACTCGAATTAGCCCTGAAGAATCACAGTTAGAAGTAATTCATGTGCAAAGCAGACTGCCTGTTCTGAGTTCTCAGCTTCAAGTAGAAGAGCCAAAGGAGCAGACAGTTGAAGAAATTCAAGGTCATCTGATAATATTCTTTAAGAATTTATACTAGGGGGATGTCATTTTACAGGCTGAGCAGAGAAAAGGAAAGGAATGCTTTTAGTTTTTAAGTCTGCATCAAAAGTTGCATGCAGAACTGCCCTGAAGACCATGCAGCTTTCTAAAGCACGGCTGTCAGATAGATACATGTATGCAAACACACACAGCGACTACCTGAGAGGCACTAATCAGTCAGTAAAGAAAGTTATAGCATTGTGGCATGTCACTGAAGAATAGTTTTGCATAAGCACTTATATGTGGATAACTTCTGTTTTCCCCATCCTTTGCATATTTTCCTTTGTACCTTGTGGGAGTAATTCTATCATGAAACTTAAGTGAGAGTGAAGATACTCTAGAGTATTTAGAACAATTTTCTAGCATATGAAGTATTAAAAGATTCTTGCCAACACATCATTTTCACACAAAGAGTTCCAGTGTTTTATTTTTCAGTTTAAATATAGGAATAGTATATTTGCTCTTACAGGACAGCTGATACCAGGCTAATTGTGTCAGCTTTGGTTTTACTTCTGTTTTGAACCTCCTAAAGGGCGTAACATATAATGGCAATCAAAGTGTCTTTTCAGCATGGTTTTGTTATAAAGGATGAGGGGTTGTGTTTGTTATTCACAAGGAATCATAGAAGTAAGGCAGGGGAGAAAATGTTTCTGTAACAAGTGCTTAGTTTATACTTGTTAAGTGGTTAGATATTTAGATAATGAGTAAAATTTGGTTTGAGTAAGATTTTTTTGTTACATCATCCCATGGTCATTGTTAAGGAATGGTAAACATTTATTATTTTAAAAAGATTTTTGCTGTCACTTATATCTCATATAGATGTATTTGGAATCTTTCTGCCACCATAAAGTAGTTGAAATTGTATTTGTAAAGTATGTAAGGAAGAGCTTTATCAGCTTTTGAATTAAGGCGTGGAAAATAATTACGCTAAGTATTTTCACTATTGCCATTGAAATGGAAATGACAGCTTGCTTAGGAATCTACAGAGAGCAAAAATAAATTTTTCAAACCATAGCTCGAATGTAGAATAGTGCTGCTCTGATGTTGAGTAAGACTTTTAAGAAGACCATAAAGTGGTCCCTGGTTAGTTGCTTTCCTCTGTGTGTGTACTCCAAATGGCCAACTCCTCTACAAATGAGGAGGAAGAACTTGGCCTTCATCAGTTGCTGTGCCCACAGACCTCATTTGTACTGCGCAGTGGTTATGGGAATGAGTAGTGTCTTACAGTACTTAGATTTTGCCATGTTACTGCTGCTGAAACAATGAGAAACTGGTTCATAATAATGAGAATGGCTTTTTTTTGGTGTTGTTAAAAGTGTGAATGTTTTTGTTGGTGATTTTTTTTTATCAAAAGAAGTAGAGAGTGTGCCTCAGTTTTCTAATCTATAGTTTCATGTTGACATGCAGTAAAATATGCTTCTTATTGCTGTTTTTTCAGGAATTGAACAAAAGGAGCTCTCTTCTCGGCTTCAGATTGATCCTATGATTGAAGATACTTTGCAAGTGACTCAGGGTTAAGTCTTGTGATCTTTTATTTTCAAATTTTGTATTACTGGCCAGTGAATGTTAAGATTCTCCTTTTCAATTAATTTTGCTGATTTCTGCAATTTTCTTGTTGCTAAATCTCTAAGGAATGAAAGCATTACATTAGTAGCTGTTCAAAGGATGGGAGATTTGGGGGGTGGGGGGGTGGACCCCCTTCAGTGCTGTTTCAGCATAGTCATTCCACTTAAAAAAATTACTGGTCTGGCCTAATATGACTTATGGCTTGATCCACCTCTGTGGAATTAACAGGGAAGTAAAAATGTTTTCTGGAAACTACTAGGAAGAAATTAAAACAGTGAAATTAGCTTATCGACCATGTAAATTGATACTAAAAATATGCTATAAGTTGAACGTACAACTACGACCATATTTTGCTCTTTTCTTTGTAACTTTTCTCCCATTGCAGATTACTGTGACCCAGAATCTATGGTCCACTCAGATACTCGGTCATTTATCCTGAAGAAGCCCAAGATATCAGAGGAAATGGCGCCACAGAATCAGCAGTTGGGAAAGAAGGGCACAGAGGCAGTGCGAGTTCACTCAGGACGTCTGATACAGACACGGTAAAAAGCCACTTCATTTGGGACTGTTGCTAGTCAAATGCTTGTTTGTGGTTTAGATGGAACCATTTGGTCAGACTTGTGCTTTGTCAGTCCAGTCAGGAAGTGTGAGAGCATGGAAAATGGACTCACATTGAATAGCGGAAGAAAAAAAGCAGGGGCAGAAAGCTCTCCAAAAATCCTTCTAAAATGGAAGATAATCTCATGTTCAACTGTAGCTTGAGCATGTGTTTGATTTGCAAGAAAGAAGAAGAAGGAACTGAAAAGTACTGCTCTTTTGTTGTGATTTCTGAAATCTTAGTCAAGTAATCATTTTGCCTAAATTGCCTTCAGTTTTATACCCATTTCACCCTTGGATTACATTCCTTAAAAAACATCTTTTAGCACAGTATTGAGTGGGGTGAATCCTGGACAATGACTTAAGGCTCCTTATGGGAGAGTTTGACCAAGAGAAGCTCAAGTTCATGTCAGTGTCAAACGAAGTTCCGGGTAACAAATAGTCCTACCTGTTAAGAGTTAAAACCACTCTGAACAGCATGATGAACTTCATCACATGGGCTGCTGTGCTTGAGAAACTGCTGGTGTTTGCTTTCTGTGAGTGGCTTTCAGCACCCTGTGTTAATTGAAAAGAAAACCATCACTGAGTAAACAAACCCAAAAGGATAAACCTGGCAATGTCACAGTTGAAAGCTGTGGCTGTGCTACAGGAGAAAGGTAAATTTTTGCATGTGAATAGGTCAGTTTCTGACTGCTTCAATCTGAAAGTCCCAGCACATGATGTTTTTAATGTGCTGGTTTCTGTCTTCTTAAAGGCATTCTACAGTGTAGTTGCTTTTAGCCTTATTTTGTAGAGAAGCAAAATTTATCCCACTGCTGTTTGTCAAAAATGAGAACTACACAGTTCTCCAAATACTTAGAATCACCTGTCATTCAGGAAATCCCTCAGGTGAAATGGATGAGATAGTGAAAGGCTGGAGAAAATGTGTATGTCCCCTCTTTTAATACTCTCTCTTATCCACACTGACTGCTGTCAGATACAGGACACTAGGTTGGACTGACCTTTTACTCAGGCTGGGTGTCAAAGTTCTTAGTATCAGTATTTCAGTTCTCTCATCCTAGTTCTAAAAACTTTTGCACCACTGTTTTGTGATGTGCTTTTCACTAATTTTGAGGAGATGCATGTTCTGTATGTTAAAAGGTTTGTAATTCCAAGAATGGCATTTGCTCTGTTTTTTTGTCTCAAAACTGTAAATTCCACAGGATTGACTGTTTGTAAATGAGCATTTGGATCTGTCTGTTGAGCAGAATGCAACAAACTGCACTGTACCTGAGAGCTGTAGTTCTTTATTAGTGCCTCAGGCAGATTAGAAGGCAAACTGTTAACTGGAGTGCATTACCAGTAATTACTAAAAGAAGGTCTGTTACTGCTTGACTCCCCATTGACAAGCTTGTACCACTTTCACTTACTAGCACCACTCACATTCGCTCAAACCTCTTGAGTAAGAAAACTGAAATTTACTACATTTCTTTGTTTGATAGAGACCAGCTTGCACAGCCAGAGAAACCTGCTAGTCCCAAGTTCATTGTGACGCTGGATGGCGTGCCCAGTCCACCAGGATACCTTTCTGATCAGGAAGAGGAAGATATGTGTATAATGGAAGGATTAAAGCCAGTTACCCAGCACATGTGTGCTGGCAAAGGATTAAAAGGTCTTCGGGCACAGCAGATGCAAATTGTAACCAGGCAGCTGGAGAACTGTGACGGTAATTATACTGACCAGCAGGGTCTAACCTTGGTGTGCTCTTTGATCATGGCTACAGCTCCTGCATATATCATTCTTAAGAAACCAAAGTGATGGTGTTTATTCTTCAAATTAGAACATTTTTTAGGCAAATGAAATGTGGGAATTCAGTGGGACCACCTCTTAAGAAGCTTTTATCTTGGCATACTAGAGCAGTATGGCCCATGGTAGTTCTCCACACATCTCAGTATTGGTAACATTTGGGGTCGTTTTTTGGGGTTTTTTTTCAAATGTAGTTGGTCTTCATTGCCAGAAATCTGCACTTCTGGTTGACCTATTATGATTTGTCCCCATGCTGATGGAGAGGAGATGTTACAGTTAACATATTGGCATGCCTTGAACTTTTAAAAATATGTCAGATGGTATTAATGTTTCTGCATAGGGTTGTGACATCAAAAGGAGCCTGTTAAGCGTAAGATGTTGGTAGAGTCCAGTGTCTAGAACCTGCAAGCAGAACTTAACAGTGCCTGATATTACATTAGGGTTTCTATATTCTCTTTCTATATTTCTTTTGAATAACATGGGAGATTGCTTGCTGAACCACATGTTTACATTGTTTAGAATGCTGACATGGTGATGAAAAACAGGCTACTGTTTTGTCATAGGCCTGTTGAGTACTTGCCTGAGCGCCATGCTTGGATTCATGTTTTTTAGTTCGCCTTCTTAAGAAAATAAAGATCTTTATTTTCCATAGTAGCAGTGCATCCAAATTTCTGAACTAGATAAAGAATACTATTTGATGCTCTACTGAGAACCCTTAAATTTCATGGATCCAGCTGTAAATGTGTAATGCAATTATGAGAGAACCATAGCAAAAGATCTTTTAAGTCCATGTCCTTTCAGTCCCCCTGGCTGCAGAAGTACTGCATGTATTAGGCAGTCTTAAAGATTAAGGGAATGTTGTATATCCATGCACTTTACTAGCACAGAGAAATGGTCATTAGAGTACTTCCTTGCGAATCCATGCTTTTCCGTGTGTAGCCTCATACTCCTCACCAGAGCTCTTCGGTACGGGAGTGTTGCCAATACAGTCCTAGCTCTGTTAAGGATTCCTGTGAAGTAGCAGGGATGTGACTGAAGTTCACACACAATCACACTGTGTGGAAGTGATCTGTAGGAGCCAGTGTGGTCCTACAACAGGATAGCATTATTTGGCTTTGGTGTGTTGCAAGGAGAATGCATAAATGCGACTGACAAGGAATGAAGCTGGAGCAATTTGTGTCATTAGTAGGATCAGAGAGGGGAGTTTAGGCAGTCCTGGAAAACTTTGAAAAGCCAAAGGTTTAGGCAGATTTGGGGAAATAAGACAACAGCAACATATGTACAATTGTCTGAATTTGGACAACAAGGTTTTAAAAGCAATGTTAAATAGGAGAAAGTCAAAGTCCCATGTTCCCATAAGAGTAGTGAAGATATGGAGTGTTTCAGCTTAGAATTTCTTAAAATACGTTTTGGACTGGAGAATGGGTTCAGTTCACAACTGAAATGTCTGAAGAAATTACATGGAAGTGGTTCTTTTTCAATATATGCCCTCATAATAATAAATCTCATTAGTGTAAAAATTGATTCTTAACTTCATCTCTTGAAATAATTTTCTAGAACAAAAAGTATCTTGGAGAAAGGGAGCATGGCTATAGTTAAGTCATGGCTCAGCAGAACAGTCATAACTCAGGTTCAGTTGTCTTGTCTGTTCAAGTCTTTGAAGCAATTTGGATTTGCAAAGAAAATTTATTTATTTTGATTTTAAACAGTACAAATTCAATTATCACCAAAAGGCAGCTGCCAGTCCACTATTATGACTTTTCACTTTATGGTTTTGGAAATTTTCATCTGAAAATATGATTGTATGTAAACTTGTACTGTCACGACTTTTTTGATTAAAAGCGAATAGAAGTACAGTGAATTTTGATTATGCTAGATTGCTTACACCAAATTGCATATAGAATCATAAAGGTCCCAGCTTGGGTTTTTTTTCTTCTTTCTTACCTTCCAGTTGAAATGGAAGACTTAACTATGCTACAAAAGCAGGAGAAGGTGCTGGAGCGCTGCAAGTACTGGCCTGCGTGTAAAAATGGAGATGAATGTGTGTACCATCACCCCACACTACCTTGCAAGTGAGTAGTACAGAGCTTATCCACTTGATGTGCTATTTTGATTTTTATTCCAGTACTACAAACTTCTGCTCTGTCAGTAAATATTCAAAGGCAGCACAAGCCTGTCAGGGTGGGATCGGAGCTAGATTATCACATTGTAATTCCTTCTGTTTCCCGCCCCTCTCCCAAGTGTCAGAATACAGGGATGGCAGCTGCGCCCTTGCAGAAAAAGGCTTTAGTTTAGTGTACAGGCTGGTGTTTCTGAGTTGCTTAAAGATGCAGGAGTTGGTGTCTTAGAAGAACAGGCCCTCTTCTGCCACAATGCTTTTGAACCTTAGGATATCGTTACATAGTAATGCAGTGATTGTGGGTTTTAAATTTGAAAGTGAAGGCGAACTCTTGAACGTGCCCTGTGCCTTTGACTTCTCTTTCATAAGCAGCAGCAGTCTAGGAAAACAATGTCTGTTTTGAGGTACCTGTTACCAGATTGGGTGACTTCAGTTACTTGGCCATTTGAATTATCTTTTAAAATCTGGTGTAACTAAATTCAAAATAAAACTCTTCAGAGAAAACCATTTACTTAGGGAACTCTGTACCCTTCTCTGGGCAGGTCTGGTTCCACAGTGCCTTTGCCACTCTGTGCCGCACACTAAGAGTGACGTGTCCTGGCTTGTACTAAGGAGCTTGGGACCAAACTGCCCTGAGAGTGAGGTGGTTGAGTTGTTCAGTGCATGGAGGGAGTGCTGCAGGAAGGGAAGCTGAGTGCAGGTGTGTGGGTGCACAGCTCGTGCACTAAACAGTGTGCCCCGCTTGGGAAGGAACCAACACGTGCCCCAGCCCTGCTGCTGTGGTATTCTGGCTTTCGTGTGCAGCAGACGTTTGGGGATTTTGCTCCAGGTATGAGCTTTTGACTCAATTTCTTTTCCTTCAGAGTTTTTCCTAACTGCAAATTTGCTGATAAATGCCTGTTCATCCATCCAAACTGTAAATACGATGCAAAGTGCACTAAGCCAGACTGTCCTTACACTCACGCCAGTCGACGAACCCCCCATCCATCTCCTAAACCAGGTGAGCTCATCTTGTTTTCTGAGCTTTAAATGAAAGTGCTGAAGGGACAACAGTAGTTTTGGAAACAGAAACTGACAGTGATGAAAAAGATTTTTTTTTTGTTGAGTTGACCTGATTTTTTTACAACTCTTAATGCAAGATGAAGAATAATCCAGTGTTACTGCAAAAACCGTTACCAGAAAAATCCCCCAATGCTCTTATGCAAGAGTCCATGTGAAGTCTGTGCAAGGCCAAAGCTGTGACTTGCACAAGTTATCCATTTCTCTGAAGGGATTAGCCAGCACTGCAGTTTTACTCAGATTTGTTTCCTAAATTGGATACATATTGTACCAAGGGCTTGTGACACACTCTGAAAACAGAGGCTTCTGCCTTTGAACATTTTTTCTTTAATGCCAGTGTAGGAGTGAAGTTGGTGTAATGATGAGATGACTTTCGGAGTGAGGTTACTCAGTGAAGGCAATAGCTGTGTTTGATACGGGTTGGTGTTGCTGGGCCGAGGTGCAGGGCTTTTACTGCATGATCTTTGGATGTAATTTAGCCCCTGGTTACAGTTCAGTGCAGTCCTGTTACCTTGCCAGAAACCAAATACAATGTGCTTGTCTCTGGTATCATTTCCAGCAGCTCCTCTGTATTCCTGGAAAGTGCAGTGCCTGCGCTTTTCAGTCCTGTGAGTTGAAACTCTAACAGGCTTGCTGCTGTCTAAATTTAACATTTGAGATTCTCTGCCAACCAGAATCTCCATGTAATTTGTTGGAAGTTTTGCTTTGACCGTGGTACTTCCTGCCCTGAAATGGAGGAGAACCAAGTTAAATGATTACCTGATAGCCTTGTTCTACTCCAGGACCCACTGACTGCATTGGGATATGCTGTCTGTATTTGTTGCTGAACTTTGGTGTATTACAAAATGGAATTTTTTGCACAAGGATTGATATATTTAAGGCTGTGTGGAGCTGTCTTAGGCAATTTATTCTGATCCAGACTCGCTTCCTGTTTTTTTGTTTCTACTATTAGCACCCCTGCCCACACTGTCCATATCCTCCAGTAGTCCGCTGTGCAAGTTTTTTCCAGCTTGTAAGAAAATGGAGTGTCCATTTTACCACCCAAAAGTAAGATATATCTCCTATCTTCCTTCCTTTTTAGAAAGAGACTTGAAATATGCTACTTTAGGATAGGAAATTTTACTAGGATTTAACACTTTTTGCTTTTACTTTTCACATTTTAACTTTAGCTTAGAAGCAGAATATGCAAAAGTAGTGATTTAAGGAATTTGGAAAATTACACTTTTAAGTAATCTTTCTATCAGATGCTGCTGGGGAGCTTCAAACAGGCCATATCTCTTTTCAAAATATGCTCAGCCAGGATGCTGGGGGCAGAGGAGGAGCCTGTTTGGAAGGAATACATCTCAAGACTCTTGACTCTTCCTTTAGATACACTGCAATACACAAAAACTTTAAAGATTGCCCAGTTACCCAAAAGTGTATTAATGTAATCTGTATACTACAGGAGTCTATTACTTGGGTACTTCTTCAGAGTCATGTCCCTGAATCTTATGCCAGGAAGTTTAGTGCTTTTTCAAGCCCTAACAATGCTGAAATACCTGGGCTCAGATGTTACTAACCAGATACTCTGGCTTTTCTCCCTCCTCAGATAATGCTCGCTCATGCTCCCAACTTGTACACAAAGCTCAATTCAAACTGAACTCTGTAAACACTTGAAAGCAAAGGAATTTCCACCTGTCAGTGCAGTGGCAGTTTTGGAGCATGAAATTCATAGTTGATACTTTTTAAAAAGGATTTTTTGTCACTGGGTTGAGCTGGTTGCACTGGAGGAGGGGGGCGGTGGGTCGGTCGCAGGTCAGATGTGTCACAGAGCGATACGAGGTCGCAGTGCAGCTCAGCGTGTTCAGATCAGGCAGTCAGCACTGAGCAGCCTCTTCTGAAATACTTTTGGTTTTAGCATTGTAGGTTTAATACACAGTGTACAAGACCAGACTGCACTTTCTACCATCCCACTGTTGCTGTACCTCCACGCCATGCCTTGAAATGGACTCGAACTCAAACCAGGTGAGAAACACTCTGAACCTTACCATACTCCAGGACTAGTATGTTGTGACATTACTAATGTAGTTTTACTCACAGATGTGTGTGTGTGTGAGGAACAACAAAGATTGTATGAAGAAAGATACCCCTTATGGGCAGCTTTCTTTTAAAGACAAGCCTGTGCTGTTCAGTTGTAGTTGTAGAAACATTAATTAATGTAATGCAACCCTGATAAAAAGTGCCCTGCGGCTGGGATAGGGCAGAGTCACTGGAATCCTGACCTGGACAGGTTGTATTTGAATTTCTGAGTTGTATTTGAATAAAGTGGAAAATCCTTTTACCATTGTTTTATCTTGTGTCTAAGCTGTCTTTTCCACAACAGGTTCAGCTGCTTCTTTGTTTCTGGCAGAGCAACTCCTTCCTGCCATCTCCCCATGATTTCATAAACCAGTAGCGAACTTCCCAAAGCTGCAGCTATGGGTCTGTCCTAACACTCACGTGATTTAATGATCTTTTCACTCCAGCTAATCCCGTCTGCAAAGGTTTTAACCATTGCAGGGTAGGGCACAGAGCAGTTCTCAAATCCTCTTTACAGAGGGGTAGAATTGTTCCTCATGGAATTGTTTTTTTCTTCCTCCTCAGTGAATGAACATGGTACAAGCTGGGACTGAGCTTTGCCTCCTCTGGACAGTAGAGGACAGGAAGATTAACCACCAGGGCACAGGATGCTAGGAAAGACTCATGCATTTTGGACTTTGAATATACATTGTTTTCATAAAACGAGGTTGATTGCATACTTGAAATGTCTCTAATTTTCCAAGTTTGTAAGTTTGGGCAATTTTACATTTTTTTTACACTGTAAGAAAAAAACATCTGTGTAAGAAAAGTTTTACTTTAAATTCCATTAAAAACCTTCAAAGCACATTTTGTGTCCTGTTTGGGTAATGTTCCTTGTTTAAGATTTGGTGTGTTGAAGAGGAAAGTGTGGCAGCAGAAGCACTCAGCCTGTATTGGGATCATACTGGAAGAACTTTTTGTCCAGCAGGTGTTTGGTACAGTGCCCACGACTGCACTGCTGTCCCAGCACCCTGGGCCTGAACTCTCCACCCCAGCACAGGCACAAAACAAATGCTTTGTCTTTTGGGTGTTTTTCCAGTGCAGTGGTCGTCAAATCCTTCTGCTCTCTAAAATGGGGAAAAAAAGACAAGGGAAACAAACCACTTCAGAAGCCAGAACAACTAAACAATTGCTGACACTGTTCTCCACTTTAAAAGCCCACGGATTGCCACTTCACTTGAAAATAAATACTCTCAGATGTCTCCCCTTATAACAAGAAAGAAAGTACCTCTGAACTTTCTTCTAAGGAATTCTTTTTTCCTACTGGGCACACTCTGGTTTTCTCCTTCAAGAAGGTTCCTATGACTTACATGGCAAAAAAGATAATCCACATACATGCCCATAAATATGTTCAAGTGATATTAAAATGATGAAGAGTGTTGAACAGTAACATAAATGCACTTTTTTATTAAATCTTTTTTATATTTTGGGGAACTACATTTTCACAAAAATATACAAAAGAATTTCTTTTTACAAATATTTACATTCAATATCAGAAAACAATGATAGCTACATATTTTAAACTTAAATTTGACAAATATAGTCTTGAATTCTGAAACCTAACACTCCGGGAAAAGTATTTTTTAAATTTTTTTTTAAATAAAGTACTCAAAGTTCATATTCAAATTTAAAAAAATCTTAATTAATGCAAAAATCTGACATTTAATTTATATATATATATATATACTTAAAATAAACATACAACATTGTTACAGGAATTAGATGTTCATGGTGGAAACCAAAATGGAGTACACTTAAACCCATGATCCTTATTACAGTAATACATGACCATACCTTTGGACTAGTTTAAAATACCTTTTTTTAAATTTTTTTTTCTTGTTAAAGCAAGAGGGATTATCTGACACACTCCATAATGAAACAACAAATCTGAACAGACAACTGGATTTTAAGCTTAAAGAACTACAGCAAAATATTTTCGTAAGGTGACCTGACAGGGGAGTGGAGAGGAGAGGAGGTGCTCTGGTGTTGCACAGAGCACTGCTGGAATGGGTTTCCAGATGAAAGACTGCAAAGACCATTATTTTTCTACAGAATTTCCCAGTGCCTTCCTTAGCTGTCCCTTGCAGAAATAGCTGCCACCATGAAGCTGTTTTCCATGTGAGATGAGGAGACAATAATTTGTAAGGGCAGCAGAAGAGCAGGACCATCCCCATTGCTGCATTTCCACTGCTGTGCTGGGCTATCACCAACTGCACAGTGTTCAGCGTGAGAAAAGGAGCTGCTGCTTTTCCTCTGCTAAAAATAGTGAACAAACCAAGCTACAAAGCTAAAAGTGCATTTTTTTAAAAGGGAATGGTTCTAACACATTTTCTTAGTTTGTTACATTTTTAAGTTACCATTTTGGGCTTGAGTGTATTCTGAGATGGAATTTTACATTAAAAATGCCTTAACTTGCTTCACAAATCAGTAATGCAGCTTTTCCATTACTTTATGCTGTATACCCATACCTGAACTAAAAACCAGAAATGAAGCTAATTACCAGATACTGCTTAAAAAAAAAAAATCAAGCTATTTTGCACCTGAAACCACAACAGCAGGGTATGCAGTAGCAAGAAAAGGAAAAACAGACCAGAAATGTGCAAAGTACTACCCAACAGCACCAACATTTCACAAAAGTACAGGAAACCATTTTTATTTCATGCAATGTGTGTCTGTGTTCATGCCTGGAGTTTCTTTAGAAAGGATGTTTACTGGATTCCAAAAGAATACAGTGTAGCACATGTCCTGGGTGCAACTGGTGGTTGAAAAAAATCAAGGTGTTATGGCAGTACCACTTCCAGCTGCACTGCATGGAAAGATGCCCCCCCCTTCTCCCCCATTGCAAGAATTTGCAAGTAAGTTAATAAAAAATTAATTTTCAGCAATGGAATGGTTGGGATTGGCTTTGCATTACAAATGCCCACAGTAACAGCAAAGCTGTGGTTAAAGTTGGCCGACCTCTCAGCCACTACATTGGAAAAACAAACTTATTTGGCTGCTGGGAGGGGGGAGCTGGGATAAGGGCTTCTGTGGGAAGGAGGAAGAGCAGTAATAGCCAAAACTAAGGACGGAATAATGGAGGATATTACGTGAACTTGTTTGTTTGTTTGTTTGTTTTCCCTAAAGGCTTACAAACCTGAAGAGGACTGAAACGAAAATACCCCTCTACTACAGCCCTTTTTCAGAACCCACCAATTGCAATAATTTACATTTACCCAACGCTTGTTGCAATAATTTACATTTTTTTCTTAGTGGGACTGAGTCCTTATAGCCTCAGCTCCGGCCTCAGTCCCACTAAGAACAGCTGAAGGCAGCAGCAGCTTTATGAGCTCTGCAGCATCACACACGATGGGACAGTGGCATTTTTCCCCTCCTAAGTACTCATTTTACAAAACTGCTAAAGTACAACTGGCCTTAATGCTCTGGTCTAAAACACCCGTTATGTGGGGACCATGTGGTAGTTAAGTGGATACAACCTGCTTTTGCAAACCGTGCAAATCACACATAGCTTCACATCACTGGAACAAACATGACAATAGTTTGGGGGATATCATTAAAAAACAAAGAACATTTGAGGTTTGTTGGTTTTGGTTTGGGGTTTCTTTCTGTTTTTCAATAAGCTCTCACATGACATCTGTGCCCAAACTAAGTGAGATATGTGCTGCCAAGGACAAAATCACTTTGTAGGGTCTTGAAATTAGCCCACAAACAGCAATAGAAACTAAGGAAACACCTATTTTGGCCTATGAAAGAGAAATCCAAACACACCAAGCAATAGGAACATCCTGCCTCTCATGTCCCAAACTCAACTGCCCTCTAGCAGGTGGAGAAGGATCAGTCCAGCTATTCAGGCACAAATTGTTTGTTTCTTACAAAGAGTTGCTACAAGTAAAAGTCCAGTTGTCGAACAAGCACCTATAACAAGTTTGGATTGTTTTTTACATAAAATTTACCTTAATTATTTCCTTTATTTTGTGAAGGTTTACTATGGGATAAAATCAAGAACTTTATACTTATTAATTTCTACTCAGATGTATTCATAGGGTCTACATTATATTCACCTGAGTTCCTATATATTTGAAGGCCCATGCCATGGCTCAAGTAGGATCTGAACTGCCCTCTGCAGATTGCTCTTGCTGTCACACCTCAGGTTAAACATAATAGAACCCACAGCTTTCACATCTGTCATCTTAAATGCTGTGAATGCCTGGGAACAGAACCAAGAACTGCTGAATAGGAAAGAAACAAGAGAGGCAGTAATTGCTACAGCTTGGTTATGAAGAGTTTTCTGAAGTATAATATTTCTTTGGTTTAATATTTTTTGTTTAAAGAACATTTTCAGAAGAGGCCTATTAAAACAATCCATGTTTGGTTTAGGTGGAAAGACCAGTAGCCTTTTGAAATATATCCTTAAACTCTTTTGCCTGAGCTCTCAGTACTACAGAGCACTTCTGTCTTTATAGCACTGTCTTTGTTCCAACGTGCCTCCAGTCCAGCTGTGGGCAACCTCAGCTCTGAACAGGTATCCCACAGGTACAAGAGTGGAGACAGCAGTGAGTGGGAGTGGCTGCATCTTCCCAAAAACAGCAACCAAAGTTGCCAGCAGCCTTCCCCTGAGCCCTCTGCTGCTCTCCTAAGGAAGTGTAAGGAAGTTCTTACACTTCCCAAGCAGCCACCGAATACTTCCCACTTGAAACAAGATGTTTACCACTCACCACCACCAATGTAAGTTCTTTAATCTTGCCTTTGCCTATTTTTGAGCGTTCCTTCCTCTGCTTTCCTTTCTTCTGCCTTTTCTCCATGTTTGTTTACTGGTTTCCTGTTAGTGTTTCCTCCACCCTATGTTCCGTAATTCCAAAAAGAAGAGGAAATTATAAGAACTATGGAAATTGTAAGAATTGCCTATTTTTTATCATGCTGAGACCTTATTCCTTTTTTTGTTTTTTAAATAGAGGGGTGGGAACACATGTTCCATGCTTTTTTTCCCCCTTCCTTTCCAAAGAAGTAGTGAATGGGTTGGATTGCTGATCTCACAGTTAAGAAAATAACAGATCAAGGTATCAAGGTTATGACTGGTCTGCTGTTAGTAAACTGAGAAAAGGACAGTGAGTGTTTACCTGTTCTAGCATCAAATAGACTGAGAAAACCACCTAGTATTTCTTAGATGCAAATGATTTTGGCAAGGAAATCTATAGTGGCTTTTATGCATATTAGACACCTAAAATTATTCGATTTTCAATTCTAAAATGAGATATACAGAGTTCAAGTCTGAAGTCAAAGTTAAGTGAAGAGCAGAAACCAGGGCCAACAAAATAAATGGGCTTGGTGTAACGACCCAACAGTGAGTGGTACGAAGAATGACAGCAGGCTTTGGCAAGCACCTGGATCTATCTATGTGAGCAGAAATCAAATGCTGCCAAAAATTTTAGAAAAACAAAGCCGATTTCAAGGAAGCATAAAAAAACCCAATAAGAACAAAAAAGCACACAAATGCAATGCAACTAGGGGTGTTTACATCACTGATGTGGCAATTCATTTTGTGACTTGCAGTCTTACTTTGCTTTCTGTAGAGTCTACAGGATGCTGCACTTCATCCAAAACTACTGTCTATAGCTTATATTAACAGAATTTGAAAAAAACCACTTTCAGGATTAAGACTGGTCGCATCTCTGACACTGATAATCAAATAGGGAGCATGTCACCTTGCCTAATTCAATGCTGTATTTGAAGCCAAGATCCTTTGCTTGTCACACTCTTACACCTTGCCCAGCACATCCAGCCCAGGCTCTGGGCAGCATCCCGAGGCAGGGGAGGTGCTCGGGGCCGGCTCAAGGGCACTGGGTCTCTTGGCAAACTGGCAGCTCAGACAGTGGGGCTGAGGTGGTTTAGGCAGCAGCTTAGAGAAGAGGATCATGGTTTAAACTAAGCCACTCCTGAATGCTATCAAAGTCCTGCTCTTGGTACTGAAGTTCTTTTTTTTGGTTGTGTTTTAGACTGAGGAGATGTCTCACCTGCAGTGTACCTGCTTTCTGATGGCACAATTCCAGGCCAGCATTAACCTGACTGGTAGAAAGTTCAGTTATGCTGAAAAGAATCTTGCTAACACTGAAACCCTGATACAGAGCAAAGTCAGAAGTTGCTCTGAATGTGTGCTTTTCCTCAGCTGTCACGAAGTGATAAAATAGCCTTAATTTTCTGATATCCTATCCTTTAGTTTCACAGCATTTCTTGCTTTCCCTAGCAAAATCAGAAAGTCATATATCCTGACTGCCTTCTCAGGAATAAAAAAAAAAAAAAAAAAGATTTCAAGTCTAAATGATTCAACATATTTGGCTAATTTGCTCTCTCTGACCTAATTCTCGACTGCACTATGGCAACTTTCAGTTCTAAATGTGTTTATTTTTAGTATTTCCTTTCTCCTAGGAGCTGGATTTTCCTTATTCTCTTTTTTCTAAGTATGCTTAATAGCTTTCAAGGGCATATTTATTTTTTTAAGTGAAATGTCATTTTATTTTAATTGACTCAGTTCTCTAGTTAATTTCATTTATTACCAAAAATATTGCTGACTAAAGATCCCAAAGATGTGTGTTTGCTGCTAACACAAGCTACAGTACAAAATCATCCACTAGTGATTAAATGATACAAAGAACTTTTGCCTCCCCTTCCCTGGTGCTGTACAACCCCAGAAGAGGCATTCTCCAGCTTCAGGCTGAGCCCTCCTGCTCTCAGTTCTCTCTGATGCTTCCAGATGAAAGCCTTTCACTAGTCCCTTCACATTCCAGCTTCTTCCCTGACCTATCCTACAGGGTTCTGTCATCCTCTGACCTCCGTGGAGCATCCAGCCTCGAGCTCCCACTGCCTCTCAGGACAGGCAGCCTGTTCCCATGTGCACATGCTTCAAGCACGGGTGGCAACAATTAGCAAGTTACTACAGTAGCATTTAATGTAAACAGCAAATGAGGCACGGTAGCAAGCACCATCACAGACAAAAAGACCAAAAACACCACAAAGCTGCCAACTTGGACCATGCTGACAGCCAGCTCTTCACTTCAGCAGAGAATCACAGCTACATTATGCTTCAAACTGCAACTGAGTCTCTGCTCACTCTTCTCAACATTTGTTATCATTCCCAGCTAACTGCCACCATTTTACCTGGCAAACCATGGAGCAGTTTCACCAGGGAAAACACTAGCTACCAATCTGGGCTGCAAGAGGGGGAACAATGCTGGCAGTTCAGTAAGAAGAGCTCCTCAGCTTCAAGCTCCCATCCCAGCCCTTTACAGTAGCGGTGAGGTTTGGAAGAGAGTGAAGAAGCAGGGAGACCTGGAGGCTCAGCCTCTCCCACTGCAGCTCTCAACCTTGCCCCTCCCAGGGCAGCTGCAATTCACCTGCCCCTTTTTGCTCATCCTTCAGCTCTGGTGTGGCCTTTGGGATTCCTTAGGGGAAAAGCACCAATGGACAAATTATCAGTGGAGAGGCACACCATTAATGAAGGGGGTAGGGGGAGGGAGGAGAAGAGAAGAGGACCAGTGACAGGGATTCAAGGAACAAACCCTCTTGATCCACATACCTCCTTCACTGGGTGAAGGCCTACAGAAGAGCTCATTGAGCCAAGGATTTTGAGGGGAAAACTCAGAGACAGAAAAATAGGGACTTTGATCTAGCAGTCTGAGTAGGAGAGCCTATGAGAGAGCTCTTAACAGTCATCCATCTTGATCCAGTGAAAGGCAACTTTAAAATAGAGGCAGGACAAGTCTTACTTCAAGTCCAAAAGTCCTGCACAGATGTGTTTAATAAGGGATAGAATCACAGCCATCAAGGAGCACAATGCAAACTGTTTCTCTGGTAAAGAGAAGATATAAACACTAGAGACTAATTTTCATGTACAACAGACAGACAGGAAACAAGGTTATGAGACACATCAGGTCTAATCACCACTCTCATATGCAATTCCCCTAAACTCAAAACCATTACTGGCAAGATCTCCCTGTACACTCATGACCAAATACTCAGAGCTTTTGCTCCTGTAGAATAGCAGCTGCATGACTGGCAAGACTTTACTACGAACCATCATGCTGAGAAACCTGATAACTGTTTAGTTCATCAACTTCTTTAAAATAAATATTTCTTATAGCTTGATATATAAAATATATTACCTAGGACAGTTGAGTAACTAGTTTTGTATAGCACATAAAAAGGAGAGCACAGAAGTTTGGCTCTGTAACTTCTCTCCTCCTTCTCTTCTACCTGCAAGCTCTCCCATTCCCTCTGTAACCAACATGCACACAAGAAGAGATGAGGTTTATTTCTTTTTCATGTGGCCTAAGAAAATGCAAGAGATGAATAATACTGAAGCCTACTGACTGACCTAAACAAGTGCCACTGTCAAAGCAATGCTGGCTTACAAAGAAAGAGCTTTCTGTTCACAGAAGAATGTCACAATGAGAGCAGTGCTGATAATTAGTGACTTTTGATCCCTGCTATGTTGCATGAAAATTAACTGTCTGTAACGCTTCTCTATGACATGATTTAGACAAACAGCTGATGAAATCTTCCTCACTTGTACCCAAAACACAGCTTTGTTCAGGTTTTAATCATCACTGAAATGTTTTTCCAACTTTGAACCTCAGCTATGTTGCAGGATAGAATAAATGCTCGAGGTGACAGCAGGTCCATTCAAGGAAGCAGATGACTGGACATTTTTACAATCAGAAGAGAAATCTGAATAGAGACATCTCCCAGCTAGTCCTAACTCTGTTAAAAATTTCAAATGTATAAAATATAATGCTTGCAAAGTTCTCTCTGAATCTCCCCTATGATGCTGAGAAAATAAAATCAATTCATATTGCTCTGAAATTCTATTTTTGCCACTGGTGACATACCAAGCTTTAGCAACAAGAAGACTACAAAATCCTCACCCTGGTCCTCATTTCCAGCAGAGAGGCTCACAGCCCAGTCAAGTAACACAGCAATAATCTCTCTTCCACTGAGAATACTTTTATTCACAAGGCAAAAATTGGAGTTAGACTTTTAGGTAGTGGGCAAGGCACTCGCAAAGTGAGCAAATCTATTTTTGCTCATAGAACTAATTTAATGTTTAAGTGCAACAAAAACACTAAATTAGCCATGAAGATCATGCATATCCAACGGCTTTCACCAGACATGACTGTGACCCAGGCCTCTAAATACAGAAATATTTCAGTCATAAGGAATCAACTCTATTATTTTCTGCTTCACCAGATATGATGTTTCCTTTTGATCAGCCATAGAAATATAATTTCCATTATAATAATTAAACATTTATTAAAATACTATATATTTAAGACTTAATATATGGTCTCTCTCAGTAACAAAATATGGAATACTCTTTTTATCTATGCTATTTAGACCTCAAAACTTAAAGGAAAAACATTCATGCTGAAAATAGATCAATGTACAGCACTAGGTCAGAAATAGCATCTCTTGATCACAACCCCAAGAACTTGCTGTGAAACTGTACATTGATTAACAATTCACTTTTTCCTTTCATCCATGTATTTTGTTTTCAACATCTGGCAGTGAGTGGAATACGAACCCAGATTATCTGGCACTGAAGCAAACCTAGCCTCAGTGTGTTTGTGACAGTCCATCCTTCTGGCAGACTCCAGGTCCTGTCTGTCAGAGACAGATTGCTCTGTGTCTTGGGTCATTTCTTACGCATGCAGGGCACAGTAGAATGTCACATGGCAATCCTGGGTATTTCATGCCTGGTACTTCATGCAGTGTCCTCTTTGCAATCTTCATGTCTCTCTCAATGAGGCATATGCACACACTTCCAAACAAATAAGCTGTGTTTTCAAAAAGATATTAAATATGAGATATAGAAGACTACAATATTGTTAAAAGAAATGGCTAACACAGCCAAAAGAAATTTCCATTAAATGAATGACGTTCTGAACACTGATGCGAACGTTTTAACTTATTAAATCTTAGCTGCTCACATTACCATTTGAGGTATTTATTATGTCACAAGCATCTTTTTCTCTATGTGCAAACAGGAAAGCAAGCACACAGATAAAAGGCTGAAGGCTGAACTTGAGCTCTACGTTGTTATGGACTGTCCATGTGCAGTGGTGTGTCGAGTTTGGCAGCAATGGCAAGGACACCTACCTGCAGTCGTCCCCTCCGGCACTGACCACGTATCTGTCTCCACTTGTGAATCGAATATTAGTCAAGTGGGCAGAGTGACCTAAAAATCGTTTGTGTTTTGCCTGAAAAAAACCCAAACAACAGAATGAGAGAGTCTAAATATTCTGTATTTAAAGAGAATATCTAACAAGGCATGCAGGGTTTTATCTACCTGGTTATTGCATCATGCATTTATAATGTCTGAAAGTTATATAGGTTATCAAAAGTGAAAGACCTCCTGAAGGAGAACTACTACTGAGCTGCAATGCAGATTAAATCGTCAGCCAGTAAGAGAGCACTTGCAAATCGGGAACAATAATAATATGAAATACATCTTCTCACATGATTAACTAAGTTTTGTTTAAAATTCCTCATGATGAAAAAAAATATTTTCATTGCAAGTGTGTGAGCAGTTTACCCTGTACAGTCTCAAATCTTGAAAATTAACAGTGAAAACAAATTTTGAAAAACCATTATAAATTAAAATTATAAAAAACGGTGAAACAATTTAACAGTGTTAGTGAAAAATCTGTAAACTCTTCATCTATGAAGATACACAAACGGCACTAAAATCACCAGCTATCTTCCTCATTTGTCAAATGGATCAGAGATGTGGAAATTACTAAGGGCTTTAGATTTTCAGTAGTCAGGCCTTATGCTAAAGCAGACGGGCAGACAACAGCAACACCTACAAGAGGTTATAGCAAGAGCTCGTGCAGAAAATGGTAGGGAAACTCTGAGGTGGAGCATGCGTATGAGACTACAGAGCTAAAGCTACACAGAGGTATGAAAAAGCTACAAATTTAGAGAAGAAAATATTTCCATCATATGTCTTCCAGAGAAACAACCAAGGCCCTAATATCAACAGTAGTTGTTGCTGTAACCATGCAAAAACAAGTTCTTACAAATTTTTCAGGACACGGAAAGTCAAACAGTTTGACCATGCCAAAATCATCGCCTGTTACGAGATTGATTCCCGAGTGAGAGACACAAGCACAGTTCACATCAGCTTTTTCAGCGTGCCTGGACCAGATTCCAATTACTTCATCACCTAGAACGCTGAAACAGAAGATCAAGAAATTCTTTTGAAAACCACTGCAAAAACAACAGTCAGGAAATAGAAAGCAGATCTCATATTGTAACTGGTTCTATAAAAATGCAATGGTTACATTCTGTTCTCACACATGCACATCTTCCATAGCTTTTATTCTGTAATTAATTTTTAAATCGTCCCATAATTGCTTCTGAAACTGATTCAGTGATATCACTCCCAAAATATTGTGGCCATGGCAATGTGAGAGAACCAGAGGTGAAATCAATAGTACTACTGTTGTCCGGTGAGGCATTTGCAAAAAAAAAAAGGAAAAAAAAAAAGAATAAAGAAAGAACAATTAGAAATAGAACATCATAGCATAAGCCTTAGATGAATAAGCTTCGGCTTTTGGAAAATAAGTAATTTAATATTCTCTATTGAATATAACTTTGATCTGTTGATTCTGTAGTATTTTCGTATCAATCTCAAGAAAAGTTTCTCTTAGTCCAATGAAGATTCTTCATTATAATCAGAGAGAGAAAAATTGTCCTAAACAGAAAACGTAATTATCTTAAGATTCCAGAAAACTTCCTTTGCAGAGCCTTGTAAAAAGGCTTTTATTTAGCTCTGCTTACAATGTATATGCATACTTCCAGAAATGCACAGAAACAAGAAATGTATCATTTGTTAATAGGTGAATAATTTAGTAATTTCCCTGATTCTTGCCCCCCAGTTCAGGGCCCAGTACCCTACATGCAGAAAGGCATAATTTACATCAGACATACTGAATTGGGTCAGAAAATACCAGTTTCCTGTTTTTGTCTCGAAAAGGTGACAAAAATTGTTTACCCAAACAAAACAGAGAAATCTATCAAAATGAACCTTGGAGACGCCTCAATAAGCTTATAGTTTTAGTTGTGTATTGCAGCAAATAGTCAGGATTATTATAGTTTAAAATGGTTCATAGGTGGAAAAATTTCAAATATTTGTTCTCAATTTTTGTCTGAGGGTGATTAAGTAGAGGACAATAACTGAAAGCAGGCAACAGATACTGAAATAAGGCACAGAAAGCCAGATTTGCATAGAACAGAAAACAAATTATTTTGTTTGTGAAATAAAAATAAAATATGGTACTATATTTCATGCAATATAGTGAAAGAAATATAATAACTTTAAGGTATTTAAAAGTACTTTTTTATGCCTTCTAGTATGCAAATGTTAATAGCAACTTACACAGACACCATTAGTGTGGTACTGTAAATACACTTGAATTGCCCCAGTTGTGTATTGTCTCTTAATGTATTGATATGTTTTAATTGTCCCTGTACTTTCATCACTATTTTGAAAAAGAATAGTGCACTACTCCAGATAATTTGCAGAGTGCAGTGAAACAAATACTGAGGCTGCCAGAGTTGCATCAAAGGAGCTACAGATACCCAGTGAGTACAAGGACACACGTGAGGGATTGGTTTTATCAGATTCCTCACGGGTCAAACAGCCCCCCTCTGCTGAGGGATCTGCTCTGTGCTGCCTCTTCCATGCTGCACTTAGGGGAGCTGCTGCCAGAGCAGATGGGTGTGTTAAAAGAAAATATCTGACTGAAGAGATCAAATATGCTCTTAAATAGTAGGTGCTTCTGGAAGTTCCAGGTGTTTTAGGAGTTGTAAATACATGATTCATTTACCTTGTCCAAGTAGCCCATGTTATTCTGTCAATCACAGCCTGGTCCACAAGCTGCTTTCCGGAAGGCACTTCATACACTTGCCTTTTGTAAGACCCTGTAGAGACCTTTGAGGAGACCACAGAGAATTTACAATACATTAAGTTGTTTCAAAAGATGAAACTATAATTCCAGAGGGCTTTGAGAAGCATTTTTGTGACAGTTACTCTTTACTCCACAAAATAACTTAGCTATTAAGAAAACCTAGTCAATGAGTTAAAAATTCCCAAAAATCTATACAAGCATAAAGCAGTAGTGAGAAAGCATAAGAAATCTTAACATTTAAATGTCAAAGTAATAAAAAATTACTGAAACAGCTCACATTTTGCACGTATGTGTGTTAGCGTGGGGGTATACACAAATAAGGCAAAATAAAATCCTATCTTGAAAACTGACACAAAGGTGTTCCTCTTAGGCTGTAACTGCTGATTTGATGACGAGAGAAGCTTATTTCTCCTCTCAGACGCAAATAAAATATAAAAAGCGTATTATATATACTTTATTTTTATTTTAAGAAATGCCTTAAGCCCTCCTATATGGAAGTTGCAACAGCATGATTTTGGTGCTGCTCCACAAAGGCTAGCACTAAAAAGACATGTCACGCCATCGTGCTGGTCAGAGAGATGAAGAATTCATAGGTCCCCAGGCCCTGCAGAATGCCAGACTGTACTCCTTCCTCTTTTAGGACAGCCCATAAGCATCAGAGGTAAAAAGGCAAGGAGACACATCACAGGGGGTTTGAAATATGTCTCTCATTTCTCTGCTTATTTTTCTGTATTTAATCTTCAGGAGAACTATTCAAAACTAAAGGCATCCGCTTACCACTACAACAAAGTAAGTCTAGTGACAGCAACATGCTCCAACTCTTAGTTACAAAACTTAGAAGTTGTCAAAGGAGAACACTTGCAGAGTATCTATCATGAGTATGCTTTCCATTCAGTACCTTGAGCAATTAATGACTGATACCTGGAGATAAGAGCTATCAGCAGAGAAGTCCATCTGGATCACAAAACTTGGGATATCTTTGCAATAGCTGATTCGATTTAGTGTGGGACCCAAAGTCAGATCATAAAAATCCACTGCATTCTCACTGGAACCAACTGCTAGGTAACGAGAGTCTGGGCTAAACCTGAACAGATAAAAGGGTTTCATGAAAACAGGTTGGCACTTGCAAAGGATTATAATATTTGAGAAGTACAGGTAAATTTGCATTTCAAGTATCTGCTCTCCAGAACTAGAGGGAGGAAGAGTATTTAGTCTGCTAAGCAAAATAACTTTTGAAATTAAATTTTCAGGGAATGCATATCCAGCAGAAGGTGGCAATAATTTTGGTATAGATTACACATAAAAGTGAACTGGGAACATCTCCTGAATAACTCTGTTCATTATATGATTTCATGACCATCTCATGGTCTAACAACTTGTGACATCCCCCTGACAACTCTGACTCCCTGCTGCTATACTTACAAGGTTAAAAAATAGAAAACTGAAGTGCTGTAACTGAAGAAAAGCCAGAACTTCTAGATGAAATGTACTGCATAAAAAGATGTAAATCAAACCCTTTGTTTGCCCAATGTATCTTTGCACACTGCTTTCTTTCCTCCAGTTTTCCTTTCTAGTCTTGAAACTCAGTAGCTTCCTGAGCTGAACAAATTCCTCACAGCCCCTTCCGTGTTACTGGAGAAGTTTCTTTATTTATGTTCTCTCTGAAACATACCTTGGGACAGCTTTCCAATTCCAGCAACCCCCTAACTCCTAGCAGAGCCCTCCTGAAAGGTCTCTGTTTGTTTTTATTTGTCTCTCATCCCACTTTGCTCCCCAAAACTTTCCTTAGCTGATCATGACCAATTTATCCCATAGAAGAACAGTCTGTTCCTCCACTCAGGAAACAGAAGCAAAATATTATTTCTATCTCCTTTCTAACAAACACAACAAGAGAAAACAGGCAGACTGGCATTTCCATTATCTCTCACAACCCAGTCTTCACCTCTAAGTTTCTGATCTCATTTTACCTCCTACGAATCACTTCCCTCAAGCGTGTCAACCACACCACACCCTCGGTGTCACTGGCAAACCTGCTGAGGGCACTCGATCCCCCTGTCCCTGCTGCCACCAAGATGCCAAACAGCACCACTCCCCACACCAGCCCCCTGGGAACACCACTTGTTACTGGTGTCCACACCACCAGTTGTTTTGACATCATTTTTGTTGATGCCATCTCTTATCTTCATGTACCTTCTCCTTCTTTTTTATTCCTGGTATCAGAGTAATCACACAAACTCCACAATTCCCTCGTTGATTCCAGCTCTCTGAAATATCGTTGCAAGGTTCCTCAGAACACAGAATTGTATTTTTAAAAACCAAAATATTAGAGATTTCTAGCATACTACAACAGACAAGGCATTATATTTTCTGACCTGATATCTTGGATTGCTGATCTTCTGTCCCTTTTTTTCCCCCAAATTTTTAGAGAGGTCACAAGCAGGATAATAAATTCTCCATTTTTCATGCCAATAGCTACCATATCACCTTCAGGGCTGTAACAAACAGTACGAGCTGCATGTCCTAAGCTGACTTTGTTCAGCATCTTCTGTGAAGAAATAAAAACCCAGAATAGTAACTGTTACTATTTGTCCATATTTTAAAAGCACCTTATGCTAATAGTTTGTTAACATGCTAACAGCATCAGATGGATTGTTTTCAGAATACAATAAAAAATGACTTTCAAGTCTGCAACACCATTACAAGTCAATTTTTTTTCCTAAACAAGTATTTTCCAACACCTACCTTTTCAGCAATATCCCAGAGTCTTACTGTGCCATCTTCTGCAGCAGAAAGGAAAAAATCTCGGGACGGATGCGTTGCTAGGCCCCAGATTGGTCCATCCATATGACCATTAATTAGAATGTTACATGCAGCATTTTTCTCTCCAACTTCAATTATTTCAGCATTTCTTGTCCCAACGAGAATTTTCCCCTTGAACAATAGTGAAAGAATTACCTCTGATAAAATATATTAACCTCTCATGATGAACAGTAATTCAAATATAAGCTAGAGCTATAGTTCTGTCAAGAAAGTTTGCTTAAGTCAATTTATTAAATAATCAAAGAAAATTTATTTTTTAAACTCCTCTGATTTATTAAAGTACAAAGCTCTGTAAAAATCATGATGCTAGTTGAGTTACTGCTTGTCATTTGATATTTGATATCTGAAGTGCAAAAAGAAAATAGAAAAGAAATCCTTAATTAGTCTTTAATAAAACACATATATGTATATGGAATATTATACTAAGAAAGACTGAGATCTCACAAAGTAGATCTTTTTCTGCCACAGTATCAGTTGTAGACACCTTCTAGCTTAGCCTTTAATTTCAAATACTAACCATAAGAGAAAGCAGAACTAATTTACTTGATATTTAGAGACCAACCCACAAATTATAAGCTTTACTTTACAGACAGGCAGCTTTCTTTACCTTGCCTCTACAAACAGAGCGAACGCAGTCTGTGATTTGTCCTGTCTCTAGTCTGAAGGCACGACATCGTTTCAGCTCCTGATCCCACAGCTTAACTGCTCCTCCCTCCTTTGAACTATAAAGACATCAGGAAAAACCATGAGTACAACAGCTGGCATAAAAAGGACAATTAATGGATGAAAGAACTACATTATTTAATGTAATGTACTGCAAATTAGGCATTTTAGTATATTTTAAATTGTTAAAGGTTCAGTTTGACTGAACAGTTGATGTTAACATGCTGAGCCTCACAGCCAAGCAAGACACACTGATTTCAAGTCCTCCCTGCTCTACTTTACAGAACAAGTTGAAAGATGAGTGCTGCTAAGCTTAGTCTGAATGAGCAGCTCTGAGGGAATTTGTCTAGTCAAAAGAACAGTTAAGTGTGCAAACTGCCATCTTAATAATCGGACAGGCAGAGGTTTTCAAATTATAGCTGAGAGAAACAGAAAAGGTATGTATTTTGCTTCTGTGAAATAAATGACAGAAGACTTTCACTTTTGTAAAAATTTTACTGTTTTCACTGCTGTAAAATAAATTATGGATTTATATATATATACGGCAGAAAAAACACTCAACTAATAGGTATTAATTATGAAAACACTAAGTATTTCCCTCCCACTTGCAAAAAACCCTGGTATTTCAATACAGAATATATTCAAATAAAGAAAGTTTCTAAAAAGAAGATAATGGTTATTGAAACAGTGATAAATCTAGCATTTCTAGTTCAGCTGTGACATGTCTTATCTGTCTTCAATCTCCCTTAACAGAAACAAAAATACAATGTTCCACAATATCAAGCTGCTTGTGCTACAGCTTTGATTACTGAATGATCCCTGAAAAAGAACTTCAGAATGTTTGAACACAATTACTGATTTGGTAATACTATTATTATTAAAAGAACTATAATGAATTATAAATCAATACTCCTTGCAATAGTACATTCTTTGCTTCCAACTAGCACTGTTTCGACATATGATTGATCATTATACTCAGCAAGAAGATTTTACCAAAACAGGCTGTTGAACTGCAACTAAGGCAGAAAAAACCATGTAATCTTCCTAAATGAAAACTTGTTTTGCGTATTGTCAACACTTCATTTTCCCACAGGACATGAATTCTGAGTTCTAATTGTTATTAATTACTATTTGTTTCAGGTCAAATACTAATTATTAAGAGCCTCTGAAGCTAAGTAGAAGAGAGAACATCCTCCAAATAAAATCACAATGATGTTTATAAATAGTAGAATGAAGTATTTCAAGCACAGAAATAAGTAAGTTTTCAGTTGGGTCTGAAAAGATAAGTGGCCTGTGCCCTGCAAAATTGGGCACTATCATGTCATCAGATGGACTGTATTACAGCTGAAGCATTTTTTTATCATTAGGAAGGCACCAAAAAAATTAAAATGCTTGAGGAGATATTTTGCTTGCAAGCCCAGAAACAAAGGACCTTGCCGTACCTTAGATTTGAGAGAAGACAGCTTGCCTCTGCCATGATAACTAAGAAGATCTTTCCTTTGAAAGACGTTGTGCATCACACTGCTAGAAAATGTATCATTCATGTATTTAATCACAACTGTGCAAATTACTTGGGTCAACAACCTCAGTACATCTTCAGTGAAAGCAGTAACCAACAAGGACTAGGTAACTTTTTAGTGCTTAAAGCTAAAAGGGTGTTGGAGCTAGATAATCTATAAGGCTCCTTCCAGCCCTAACCATTCTATGTTTCTAAATTTCAGACTAAATGCTTTCTCTCAGAGTCAGTTCAAAAAATAGCTAGTTGAATTCACATGAGGTTACCTGCACTTTGAAGGTGGTGGCTGCTCTTTTTCTTAACACCTATCAGGGATCTGAAAGGGACTACTCTTCTACCTTTAATGTCTCAACTAGCGTTGATGGGATGGATGCAAACCGTTTTTAAAGGGTACATGTGCACACAGAAAACAGAAAATAGAAGACTCACGGCCTTTCTTTGCCTCCTGTAACAATCAAACCATCCCTCAGTGTGGTATACATTGTGAAAACAGGTCCGTTGTGAGCTTTGGCCACAATTCGTATCAACACATGATCTTTCCAAACACAAACATCTCCACTGATAGTACCTGTAAATGTCAAGTTATTCTGAAAAGGGGAAAAATATACTCATCATCTGATTCTGAGTAAGGTAAGAAGAAAAACATTCAGAAATAAAGATCATCACCATCTGCATTTAGGCTAAATTGCTTTTATTTGCTGTTGCAGAAGAGGAAACTGTGGAAGAGGCAATAAGGACTTCTAGGGACAAAAGAACGAGTATTCCTTCCTGAAGTCTGAAGGATGCTTTCTTGTAGCTTGAAGAAAACCACTGCGTTTCTTTTTGCAAGAAGAAATGCAATGACTTAAGCTTCAGCCATATGGTTAGCTGTCCTTTCAGCCTATCAGGTGTGCAGTGTGTGGCAAAAGAAGTAGAATACCACAGTAAGTACTGACATTCTACACAAGCAGGCAATTTGCACCCCCTTGCTATGTATATTATGTTTGCAGTAATTTTTGTGGTTAGGTGAAGAGACTCACAGGATTACAATAACCCTTAGTTCAGAAAGAAAACAGTTTGACTTAACTTAGAACTAAAAGCTGCCTGTTCTTTACTTCTGCTTCCTGCTCTTGACAAGTAATAAAAATAAATGTAATTACCTCTGAAATTTAAGGGCAATTTATTAGGATTCCAACAGAAACCAGTTATTAAGCAAAACTGATTTAGTATCTTACATGAATCCTCAAATTCAGTATCATGTGTAGTATCATCATGTTTTAAGAGTATCAGTACATGTGTACATATGTGGCACAAACAATGTCCTCGACTGAAGTGGGTTGATGCTCTACATCTTTTTTTTTTTAAGGGTGCATGTCTGTGGCTCTAATAAAGTAAGAGGGGACTGGAAACAAAGTTGAGAGTAGATCCTCAGATCATCTTTACATAATTGTTGAGCTGTTTCCAACTTCTGTTCACGGACAGCTGAATTAGCTCCTTCTGACACAAAATCAACAAGGGCACTCCCAGAACTGCTCCCTACAGAAGTATGGAGAACACACCAGGTTTGGCTTCATTCAGTTTGCAAAGCATTTCACAAAACCCCTGCAAGCTCTGCATCCTCAAACCTCACACCAAACTTCAGGCCATTCAGCACACACCCTGATTCTCACACTAAGAATCTGTCTCTTTGTAAGAAAGTTTACAGAGGTTTCCCAAACCCCAGACTAATGCCTGGGCTGGGCATCAATAACAGCTATCATTTGGAAAATATCCTGCTTCTTTGTCAGACCTTCATCTAAATCAGGCAGATACCACTGTGGAAAAGAGATAGCGCGGCAAAAAAAGGAAACCGCAGGCCAGTTAGAGTTTCAAAAATCAGAATTGATGGTGTAAATTTAGTCTGGACCAAACAGGCAGATGGTCAAACAGGACAGAAACGCAGGCAATCAAAGCAAAGCACCACTTCACAAAAGATAGCTGTGGCTTTCTGCCCAGCTGAAGAGATGAGTACTGCTCATGCAGAGCAACTCCGCAAACAGCAGTGCCGTGGAACTTAGCAACAAGGCCAGCACATGTCCAAAAACCCTCAAAGCAAAAGAAACCCCTACTGCAGTTGTCTAACAGTGTCCAACATTAACGAATGCCCAGGACAACACTGCTCTCTGATCACCCATGAGCAGTAGCACATACAGATTGCAAAACAATCACCTCCGTGTGGGCATAAAATTAGCCTCACTTCTACTGTTTGGTTCCTGCAGTCCAGATTCAGTTTTGTTTTACCTGGATTAAATAGCAAGCAGTGTGTTATCAGTTCAAAGCATCTGTGTTTATTTCTCCAGGAAACATACAAACCCATAGTCTGTTCTGCTCTAAAGAGAGCTGGTACTAGTTCTAACTAGCAGGTAAGTATTAGGCACACTAAACTGAGTTTAATAAAACAACTGATATATTCACTAGCAGGTTATAAAAGTCTCACTGAACTGAATAAAGGCAGAAGGGTAAAAAAATGTTTGTTTTCATGCATTTTCAGGTGGTTTGTTGAAGTACGTACCGCTCCAAAAGCTACAGAAAGCATGGTCTGCATGCGGGCATCTTCTATGGAGCTCAGCAGCCCTTTTTTACTGAGGAGAGCTCTTCCAGCCAGTGTCCAGAACCTCACATGTTTAACTCCCACAGAAACAAACTGTGTATCTGAATCTGGCCTGAATTCTGCTACAAATATACGCTGGTTATGACCAGCTCGGCTGGCAATTTTGGCACCTGGCAGAAAGAAAATGAAAATTTTGAATTTGCTGAGAAAAATACACAGTTCTGGTTAAAAAATGTCAACATAATTTTGACCCATATGAAGATTGCTCAGTTGGGATCCTTAGCTGCCATTCTGAATGTGTATCAACCCTTAAAATCAGCACAGGCATGTTCTGACCACACATCTTTCATCCTACCTAAGATTGTATAAATACACATCTGACATTGCATCCATCCCCACAGGATATATCAGACAAGCTGTGAAAGTTCACTTTTTATTAACTCAATAGCTGATCTTTAAAATTCTGAGAGTTACTAGCTGATCAACAGCAATCCCCAAAGAGAGAGGAAGTAAACCTCTAAGACTAGAGAATCAGATCCATAATCTGGGCATGGCTTTGCCAGGCAGAAAGGAGATGAGGAAAGGAGCTCACCAAATCTCTTTAGCCTAAATCCTGAATACAGATCAAAGCTGATCTGAAAACATGTAGCATAGCTTAAGACACCAATTACATAAAATGCACAGAGGATCTGTCCTGGCACCACATTTCTGCAATTTGCAACTTTTGGGAATAATTTTAAGAGTATGACAACCTAATCAGTAATCAGACTTCAGAGAAAATGACGTAATAATAATAATAATGATGACAATTTAAAAAAAAAGAAAATCCTACACTATTCTAACTGGAAATCAGTGACCTAGCTTGATCTTTACACAATAGTTTCAAAGGACATATATTTAGCAGTCACTAGAATGGGTAAACACATCCATTTTGGATCTTGTTGTACAGAGCATGATGCACAGCATTTATTGTAATAATTTTTGATCGACTGATACTTCAATGTTACAATTGCTCTTGACTCAAGCCAACATATCTCTAAAAGTGTAAACACCTTCTACAAAAACAGTCACTTTCCTACCTTCCTGCCACTTCCAAATGGTAATGGTATGCTCGGGATCCAGCCCTACGGACAGCAGCAGTTTGCCAGTGGCACTGAAACTGACTGAGCAAACGCCCTTGGAATGGTAGCACCGCAGTACCGACAGTGTCTGCTTGTTCATTGCATCCCACACATGAATAGAAGGAGCTGTAGCTACACAAATACAAAAACATGCCATTAGTATTCATTTTGAAAATGTGTAAGAATTCGCTTATTGAAGCGGTCAATACTTTTTAATAAGAAAATAAAATTGCTGTGATCAGATGGGGGAAAAAAGGAAAGAAAAGAAAGGAGATTTTGGCCTCCCCTTGGAAACAAATTTATGACAAACAGGATCATTAGGCAGGATGAACAAGTTGGCCTCATTACATTAGCAGGGATGTTAACTTGTTGCTTAACTTGTTATGGGACTTGTGAAGCACAACAGAAGTTCTAACAGCAAGCTATCTTCTGGTTTTCTCCTAGTAAAACTTAGGTCAGCATGCTAACTCAAAAACCTTCATAAATTAAGCCACTCATCAAGAATGTAACTTCTACATGGGGCTTTTGGACAACTGATAGCTACAGAGAAACCAGTTCACAGTGCAAGGCCAAAATCTCCTTTCTACAAAATGGCTGTCTGTCTGAAATGCTTGCCCTCTTAGGAGAACATCAGCCGAATTCTCAGCTTGCTTACTGGTGTAGAACAACTATGGTATTTAGTCTGAGTTGTTTAGACTGCAACCTCTCTGCAGTAAAACTGTCTTTCCATGCTACTAATGTATGTGACCATGATGACAGCTGGTTGTTTTCCCAAATGCAATGCCTTCTCAAAGGATCTTGCAATCCATGTAGAGTTTACATCTGAACAGCATCTAAGGCATTTCCAGGACAGTAAGATTCTCAAACTTTTTCACTTCTGATCTCTAATAAATTTGACTGCAGAGTCTGGAGGTTACTGGTTCTTGTCATAGACCCAGATTCACTTAAAACTAAATTCTCTTTCAGATTCATGCTTTGTGTTTCTAATCAGATAAATCTAGGCCCTCAAAAGCAAGCATGTGATGGGAAACAGTAGTAGGCACAGGGACTTAAGCAAAATCTCAGCCACATGAAACTCAGTTTTTGAGCACAATTCCACATCTTTTCCAAAACAGTCTTTAGAACAATATTCTTAATTTTTTTTATTTCCCATTGGAATTTCCTCTCATGGCAGCAACATGGTGTTATCATTACCTTTTAAGAGGTACTACAGCATAGTATGGATATGCCATTAAAACAGAAAGGGCAGGGGTTGACAGCAACTGGCATGTCCCAAAATTTGTCAGGAAACTCCTTGCTGTCCTTACAGGAAGCTGAGGGAAGGTAAAGCTTTCTATGGCTCTGAACTGTTTTTCACTCTTCAACACTCCCCTTGGTAAAACTCTTTATTACACTTGACTTGTGCACCTGCCCTATAACCTTGGCCAAAATTTTTCTTTCAGGTGGCAGACAAACTCTCACCTAGATTTCCTGAATAAGAACTGGCAGAATCTTTCAGAGCAAGATCTGCAAGACAGAGAACATGGACTCTTAGGTCCTCTCCTTGATGGAATCCTTCTGAAAGTCTCTCCTGACACTGAATCCTGCCTGTGTACTCTACACTCTCACAAGAGAGATGTTCTAAGGTGTCATCTCCTTCTGGGAGCAGTTAGATAAAGCTACCATGGGCTGGCAGGACAAAAACAGTCTTCAGTAAGGTGGATCAAAATCAAGTCATTAGGAAACTTGATTTGCCACTCCAGAGTATTACAAATACCACTGCTTCAAGAACCCCTGCATCACTGAAAACTGGAACTAGAAAAGCAAAAGTTGTTGGTAAGAAGGATGCCAAATAGCCATCAATAAATTTTAAGCGAAACTATTCAACTTTCTAATGAAAACAGGCAGTACTCTGGATTCCAGACTAATGGTTCCATAAAGAAGAAAAAAGTTGAAAGTGCTTGTTTCAGGTAGTGACAACAGAATTTAGCAATATACACCAGCCCAAATTGAAGTTGCAGCAGGAGGAAGGCAAGTGAGACAGGGAAAGTGTCCAGGCACTATATGCAGGACTAAAGATGTTCTTTCATATAAATATCCATATCATCATTGCCTTTTAAAATACAGGTTCAAAGCGTGGGAAAAGGTACCTATATTCTTCCTCCCATCCTTAGAGCAAGCACCATTTGCCATATTTAAGAGAAGTCAACACACATTAAAGATGTCAATGTGCATCTGTTCTTACAAAACAAGTTATAGATCCACATGAAGATTAGTAGACGTTCTTGTACACATGACCACACATTTATGCATCTCTGAAGATTCTTCACAAGACAATTATGGCTGCTCAACAATGAACTCAATGGCATATGATGGTGATGAGCTTTTACAATTACAGTTGAAAAACAGCATATTAATAAAAAATAGCTCAGTCAAGACTGTCAAAATGTCAAAGACCCAAAATGATATAGAAAAAATTAAACTGACATCAGAACAAGCATTTTGGATCAGTGGTAATAACTGCATGACAATTGTACATAAATGTGAAAGGTGATTAGTTTTTTCACTCAGTCACCTAGGCCTCCTCAATGGAATTTACTTTAGAAATGCATGTTTAAAATTACACTCAATTGAAGGTCTAAACCAAATGTTGTCAGCCCCAACATGTCTACAAAACTGGCAAGCACACCTAGGAATGCTACAGTAGCAGTATGTATTAGAACTCACTAATCACTCATCAGCAAGAAGGGAATATGCTTCAACAAGAGCAGTTTTTAAGTGTGTTCTAACATTTTTAATATTTCTATATTTGAAGTATGCTGAGCTGTTTTGGCTTATATTCAGTGCTGACAGTAATATGACTGACACAGGGGCTTTAATAAACTAAAAATGAATTCACGTCACTTATGGCTCTATAAAGCTGCAGATGGCTGCTATATAGACTAACTACACCTGAAGATGTTAAAATTCCATTTCCCTTACCTGACATATCTGCTGAGTCTCCTGTAATGGAAAAGCAGCAGAAAAATAATTAGATCAGAAATAGGATAAGTGCTAAAGAAAATATATGCCACATTCAGTGTAATTTTCTTAACACACACCTTGATGTCATCGTTTTGCATTGCAGCAGCACCAACACTGCTATTAAAGATGAGTAATTATTGATAAAAGGAGGTCACATCAGAAATAAATCACAGAATGAATGAATATATTTTGATTTTCATTTTGAGCTACAAAACAAACACCTAGTTTTGGTGTAAATTAGGTCTCTTTCAGCCTAAGTAAATGAAAACATATTTTTTCATGTCATTGATATTTTAACAAATTAAGTGGGAAAAAAATGCTAAGTAGCATTTGAGTACTTGAAGATTCAATAAATCTTCTGAAGATTTAAATCATGACAGTGACACTATTTGTGCTAACCATATCAGTAGGAAAATAGCAGCAATTAAGTATGTTCTTTATAGAGTATATACACTCCTTAACATCACTTCAAAATCAAAAAATAAGTGCTGTTTTAAGATATTTCACTTCCAGCTAATTTTTACTTCTCTGCTTAAAAGTGTAGGTAATTTTTAAGTGTCATCTGCCCCTGATTTGTATGCCTTAATCCACATTACAAAACAGTTAAAACTGTTCTTCTGCTAGTTGATGTAAAAATGATTATGAAAATGAAAAAAGGATTAAGTCCTGAGTTTTGTCTTGGGTAAGATGAACACTGTACAAGAAAAATTTTCACATTCCTCCCCTAGAGAAAGGCAAACAGGAGACCAGATTAAGAAATATGATGAACAAGAAATTCTTAAACACATTAAAAGGTTTGTAATTCCTGCAAATGTTCTTTGCAATCAAACCATAGGCAAAAATCTGCTGATGATTTTTTCCATTTCAATAATTTCCAGTAAAAACTTGTTTAAAATTATGTGAGGCAAGAAACTCACCAAGAAAGGAAGCTATTTTAGCTAAGCAGTTACTATTATCAGTGAGACGATTTTAATGAGACATGCACCTAAAAATCCAAAAGACACAGGAAAGCAGGTAATAAACTCTGCAGAACTGATTGTATTTACATGAAACCAGTAAAACAAACCTAATGAAAAAAAAAAAGCTATTTTGGCTGAAATCAAATAGGGGGGGTTTTTTGTATTCTATGCACTGAAAAAAATAACGTGGATTTGAATCTGCTGAGAACCAACGGAAGGTATGAAAACTACAACCAGACTGTAGGGCTACAAAAATCATTATTCTGAAAATCTAGAAATGGCAATTTCTACCAGCTATGCAAATGAAAAATAGGGTTTTTCTTTCTTTTCTTCTGTTTTTGTTTTTTTTAAACCTGGTTAGTTCATAGATCTTAATGTCACTAGGAAATATATACACGTTTTCCCTCTAAACCTAAATTCATCTGTAGGGAACACTATTAGGGCTTTGGTTCTGCCTGGAATATTACAACTATATCATATCCAACCACCAAGTAGGTATTATAAATCTACCTGATGAGATAAAACCTACATAGATTGGTATGCATTTTAAGAAATGAAGGTTAGCTCTATTCAGCTTCATTGGAAGGGCTATGACTCTTCGGAAGGCCTAACACAAGCTGATAGTTCAATACAACCAGACTAATTTAATGGGGCTTAAGATTTCTGAAAAAATAGTTTTGATAATACTCCAAACAAAAGATAAGTTTAATCTTTCATGCCTCAATAGTTTTGTCAACTTAATTCAATTACACTCAGAGAAACGTATAAAGAGGACAGGTAACTGAGTAACACTCATACAAACGGAGATAGCATAATCAAATATTTTTGTGATTCGTCATGAATTTACAAGGCCCTGATTGCATGCTCTTACGTTAATTCTTTTTACAAAGGAATACAAACATACCTACTTGGCCAGTTGCCACTATGTTGGTGAACTTGGGGTGCTGATTCACAGTGAGGCACAAAATATCATCATTGTGTTCCTGGTAAAATGACTGAGAGCCTAAAAATAAGAAAAAAAACCCAAACCAAACCCTAGTTCAACTTTAATTAAAACATTTATACACACAGAGACATGGCTAATGTTTGAAAATTTTATAATATTTGTTAGAAAACAGCATTTTGGTCATGTTGCATTTTGAAGCTTAAAACCAGAAAACAGAAACTCTTAATTTTTTATCTTGACTTCAACACACAGCACTCAGTAACTCCAAACTATTCCCTCAAGTTTTCCACATCAAGTTGCTTAACTATCACAGAAACAAATGGCATTTTGCACTTTTTAAAAGGTCTAAGTTATCTAAACTAAATGAGCTATTGGGAATGAATGTATGTGATACAGATGACTGAAAAGTAAACCAAATAAAAACATTAACTTACTCTGAGAAAAAAATTGTATTAAAATTATCCCATTGTTCAGCTCTTTCAGTTTTTGCGATCATTTTAACATGCAAATTTCAGAAAGCTAATACCAAAAAACACCAAGTCTTTACTTCCTTCAAAGCTTAGTCATCAGGAGTATTTCAGTATACTTGTTTGCTTATGCAGCTATTATGAATATTCTCTACAGACTGAAATTTTACCAACAAATAATATTTTTTCCACATACTTTTACAATACTTAAGGCATATTAATTACTTTAAAAACTGTAACTCCACGTGTGCAAAGAAACATTTTCCCTCCAGTGGGTTTTCTCCTACCTGTTGCCACATTATACAAGATCCCAACAGATGCAGTGTGATAAATTACATCAGCACCATCATTCAAATAGTGCACGTTGTTTCTGCAGTCCTTGCCTCGATACCCAAATACCAGCTCCAAAATTAGGTCCTAAAAAAGATATTCACATCAATAGACACTCAAAACCTTAAAGCACTTATGGACTTTACTGTCTTCTGTAGGATTTTATTTTTTAATTATGTCCTTATGTAGTAAAGGAGTTTAACGACATCTCAAAGCAACAGACACTGAGCTCGTGCCTCCCCTGCCAGCTCACACGGCTGCTCCTGCCTGTCACACACAGCTGTGTCACCCTTTCACACCTGTCAGGGGGATGCTGCAGAATATTTATGTGCATATATACACACAGACATATATAAACACTGAAAGAGATACTCATACACATGAACATAAACAAACTGCAGTGAAGAATAAAGCTCTTTTAATGCAGAAGACACTAAGAAACAGAGAATGACAAGCCCTGGTCCACACTTTAATTCTTGCCGGCAACTAGAAAGCTCAATCACAGTATAAAACTTCTAGAGCACTGATGTCAAAAAGCCTTTTATTATGCCACACCGAACATTTTGCAGCATCAACGATACTTGGGTTGGCATGAAGAACTGCATTTTCCAAGGTTAGATGAAATTTCCACTTCAGGTTAATCAAAAGTTGATATATTTATTTGCAATTGCTATGTAATGAGAAAACAGGTGCCAAGGTTAAACTCATCATTACAGAATTTTTAAAATTATTTTTAAAACTCTTATCAATAATGAATTTGAAATGAAGTCTTAAAATAAAGTTTTAAAAGATTGGAATAAAAAATGCTTAGGCTTATTGGCAATAATACACCCTTTAACCAGTTATCTAAACAAGACATCCTCCTTTCTACAGCCAATTCTAAGGCTTTATGATTACTAAGAATTCAGTTATAATCCATTTTATTTACAAGAAAAAGAGGTGCTTTTTTTTTTTATTTACAAGTAAAAATTGTCTCCCACTTTTTCTGCTATTTACCCACTATTCACTATTTCCATCTTTGATACATTTAGAATAAAACAACCATTTAATGTGTTCACGGATGTGTCATTTTCTGGCAAAACAAAACCCTACAAGAAAAAGAGGAGATCAACATTATTCTTACCTCTATAGGCCTCTTTTTTTTCCCCACATTATTTGTCTGAAGCTTCTCCGGCTGTGGCAATGCCCTACTAACTGGTGGTCTGAAATAAAGAACTGTGAATAAGAGAAGGCTGTCCGTCACCCATTCCATACTAACAGTACCTTCCAACCTGCTAATGCACAGGGAAATCTTACAGCCCTGTCCCACTCAACTAATATTCGTATTCGTCTTTAAAAGAAATACAAATCTCTCTGTCAAAGGAGAAAGACAAAACCTAACAATCCTTTGTCTAACATAATAGGTTCTCTAATTCTTCAACGATCCATGGGGTTAATGCAAAAGCTTGTTTTAAAATGACTGACCACTTTTAAAATATTCTTAGCTTTTTCAAGCTATGTTTTTAAGGTACTTCTCTGTAGCAATTTTACTGAATAGAGGCTTACCTGATTAATCTAACAATGCCTGTTCCCACTTGCCTCCAGCAGACCCCTAACTCTTCCTATTTTTCTAACAGTTTGTAAAGAACTCCAGTTTCATCTGCCCATTCATTCTTACATCAACTGAAATGAGATATGGATCAAAGCTTACATGGAAGTAAACCAAGGCCACGTAAATGCAGGAGTAACAGCCATTACTTATGTTCCATTGTTCTGAATAGCCCAGATTTAATTAAGAAATCTCAATTACATATGTTTAATGAGTATCTGCAACATCTTTCACATTACATTTAACTGTGCCTATACAAAGAAACACACAAACAAATAAGCTTTATTTATTAAATATATGCAACTATTCCTAGTAATTTGCAGGAGAATTCATTTTTGATTATATAGATACAGCCTTTGTGGCTGTGATAACAATCCTTCAAACTAGAACCTTAAAAGGAACCATTCATTTAAAAATAAATTATATGTATAGATTTAATGACATCCAGATGATTTAATCCAGTAGGCAGTGTAATAAACTAACATCATATTTCTCTTTCATATTACTTTTTAGTATAAAGTACTTCTAATTTCATCTCTGCTCTTGAGTGATGACTGATTCAAAAGAATGACTGTCTTTTCTAAGAAAAATAGAATATGATTTATTTGTACACTATGTATTTTGATGGACAGTTTAAAAGCTTTTTTTTTCAGTTATTCATATAAAATACCATTTTCTTAGATTTATTTCTTCATTTTCCCTGCCTAATTTTATTACAATTTATAGATTGATGTCATATCACCAAACAAAAGATTTATATGCATTATAATGCAAATTAAACTTAAAATATAAACTGTGTTCTGAGATATTCCACTTAGTTCCTCTACTGTCAGAAGCCTGTAAAGTACTTGTGGAAAAAAATAACAAAAAACACCCCAGATGACAAAAAATTTCTGTCTGGTAAAGAAGTCTGTCCATTGCTTGGATCACCCAAATGTGATCAAGTTTACTAAAGCCTCCTGTTGTGTTAGACAGGGCTGGAGGAAGGTACTTGAAATATTTAATTCAGCATCATACATCTAGATTTTATGAAATGTGAAATCTATACGACAGAAAATCCAAGTGCACATCTAACAAGAAATATTGCTACTTTACACTGCACAGTTAGTTAACACGATGAATCTTTTCATGGGGGGGATATGGGCTGCCTTAAATTATTACTGGAGCAAAGTATGAAATAGTAATTTGAAGTTCAAATGAAAATTCAAGTCATGAAGGAAGATAACTAAGGCTCATATTTCATATTCATTCATAAATAAGTGCAAATTAAGACACAGAACACTAACTTGAAGTATGGAGAAAGACTTCTGTAACTTCACAAAGAATGGTAGCCTAACACTTGCTTTTTGCTACTCCAAAATTCTTTTTCTTAGAAAGCAGACTTCTAATAAACTGGCAGTAAAGGCAAGATCTGGGGACACTGACCATACACAGAAAGGTCAGCGAAGGACTCCAATATGGACATGCAGTAAAGGTCTGCTTCTTCAGAGTCAAATATTAGACGATAGCAGCATTTAAACATACTCTTTCAGTCCTGCTTGCAATTTGTGTGGTGGGAATGTACCCCTAGACTTCATTCTTAAAGGTCCTCAGTTAAGAATCTTTTTTCCTTCTCTGAGGTTTGCAAATGGAATGGATTCACATATACCTTGAGACAGAAAAGCATTACATTTGAATTTTTTTCTTTTTTGTAGTCTGGACCTAGCTCACAGTCACAGCATCCTGTCCTTAAGTATGTGAAGGTGACAAAGCAACCTCACAACTTTTGGAAAAGAGGAGGAAAAGCAAACCAAGCATGGTCTGGGCTGTCTTCATCCTCTCTATAAGTACATTGGCCAGTACAGGAAGCAGAGACTCTCTCTCATTTCTGCCAGCAATCCCAACAACCAATTTCATGATAACCCTTGAATCACTACAGTCTCTCAACTGTTTTTTTTTTCCTAGGTTTTATACTTGATGTGAGATTCCCAACCTGCAAAGCTATTTTTCCAGGTCTCCTCTCCTATCACCACTGACTCCAAGCATTCCCTTATCTAGTCTGTCATACTACATAGCACTGCTAGGCCAATTTCTCACTTTTTCATTTTGAAAAATAAAGGAATTACACTTTTCTTTAGAATGTTCTAAACTATCACCAGAAAAAATCTCCCAGCAGGTCACAATGTTTACCGTATCAAGCATGGTAAACATAAGGAGAGAGGCCATTTAAAAGAGGAAAAAATGTTTGACTGTATTTATTCCCCACTTCCACAGAAGATGAGCAATTTCATTTACAAATACCCTGATCAGGAAGCAACAGGTATCTCCCAGTGCCATAGAAGTCTTCTCACCATTGTGTGCTACCCAAACTGAATGAAATCCAATCAGAACAAACTACTGAAATGCGCAAATAAAAATTTAAAGGCACAGATTCAGTATGGGGAATGGGCTTTCTGAAAGCACTTCAGTGATACAAAGAATAAAAACCTGCCCTTATTCATTGAAGTAAATGAAGAGACAGAGAAAAAGAGAAACTAACACAGCCCAGTTCCTGTTAATATTTGCTGAGCTGGGGGAGAAGAGGGAGGAATAAATCAGACAGCTTCATTAAACATCTGAGGTAAATTTACATTAAGATTCCCTCTTCTCTCCTAAAAACAATTTTTTTCCCAAAATCTTTTTTGAAATGGTCACACTGATCTCCCAAAATATTAAATATAAAGTTTTGGTTGGGTTTTGAAGTAGATTGGAATTTTTTGCATATGAATATAAGTACTGCTTAAAACAGAACAAATTCTAGTGCCTACAACCTCTGAAGCTAAATGACAAAATAATAACCAGTTTTCTGCCAGTGCAATCAAAAGTCTGTAAAGCACGAATAGGGTTAACAAGTTACATGAATTGTACATAACCATCACTACACATAAGCTGTTATTTTATGGTTAAGAATTATAGTTAATGAAACATATCTAATAACTGATTTCTGTAAGAAGTTAATGATATTAAGAGCTGCTAATCAAATTTTTTCCCTATCTACAATTTTACTTTCAACTGTAATTAAAATTCCTGAATTCCTTTGATACTTCCATAATTACAGCCCATTTATTCGGCAAGTAGGAGCATACTTAAAAATTCAAGTTCCTTAAAAAGTATTTGTACAAAAATGGTTTATTAAAAACCACTTACATAATGGTGCCTTTGAAACAATTTTTCAAAATTAAGTAAACACAACATGTACCTTTCTCTTTTTAAGCATGGGAATTGGGAAAAATGCTGAAGTGCCAAAAATCGGAAGATTGTATACCAATGATTCTGTTGGTCCTAACCATTAGTTTCCCCAAGAATCAGCTTTCCACTGTCTTGTTACCTCTTCTCTTATCCCATGCAGCAGCAATAAAATCAAACAGCAAGTAGAGTAGGGAGTACTGCAGAAATGTGAGATTGGCATGCTGTTTGTTGTGTGTGCTGCTTCTACTGGCATGCTGTAGAACTCAAAAAGGCTTCTGGAGAAGAAGAAATACAGTTGTCAAAGACATATTAAGGACTAAAAAGAAAATCACAATGCCACTGTACTCAGCTGTGAAGCATCAACACCCAAGATAAGATTGCCAGTCTACACACAGAGCAGCAGGAAAAATCCAAACCTTCTTGAAGGAAGGAAAGTAGAAGAAGATACACTCCTCTCAGTTCCAGACACTTTTCTAGCTGAGAGAGAAGCATTCTGATGCTTTTGATAGAGCAAGGAAATCTGTAAGTGTGGCTTCCTGCAGATTACATTGCAGCCAGCATGTGGAACAGAAATGTCAGATTCTAGTTTTAGCAATTGTGAAAAAATTTCTCTATTACTTCGAATAGCAGACTAAGAATTGTATCAATAACTAATGTCCTGCTTTACAGATGAGGGTCGAGGAAGATTGAGCAAGACTTCCCAATCCACCTCCTGCTCACTCCAGAATGCTTTGAAAGACTTCATATTTTTAATTTCTGATTTGTCACAGACAATACTGCAACACTCATTACTGTTCCTCTACAAGTTAACAAAACACAGCATAAAAAGCCCTTCCTCCATTTTTCAGCCTCATACCTTACAGAGAGCACTCAAACCCCATCTCTTTCCTCCTCTTCTACCCTGGCCCTAATTCACTTATGTCCCTGAAACACAGAGGGGAAAATAAGTTGGAGGGAAGAAAAAGCAGAAAAACTAAATATAGCAGAAGAATATATTTGAAGTTTGATGAAAGCAGTGAAAACTGAAAGGACATGGTTCTGACAGAGAGTTACATTACTGGAACTGAATATTTCTCTGCTGCTTGGTTCTAGAATGGGGCATTTTTATAGCATTCGCTCCCTTATGACAGAATGGGAGAAGAGGTAAAACAATCTCACATTTTACAACTGCTTGAGAAGACCATCTATACTTAAAGGCTCTACAGATACAAATACAGGTTGATATCATCCTTAAGTAATCACTGGAGTACATTTACATTTGTATGTTACCATACAACAGAATAAAGTGAATGTACATTGGTCAGGAAAACTTGACAAAACTTTACTCAGCTGCATTACCTCACAGGTCACCTAAACAATTCATCTAAGTGTCTGTCCAGGACTTAATTCTATATCGATCCAGAACAGTGGAAGTGGAACTCAAATTACAAGCATGTATGTATTCTCTTCCCAATTAAGTTTCAAGGTAATAACTTGTGCATTTAAAAGCAGGAATGTTGAAGGACATGAGAATACATTTTCCAAGTGCTTTTTCAAAAAGTGTGAAAGCTGAAGATATTTTTTATTTGCTGTTTAATGTGCAGCAAAGTGACTAATGGCATATGCAACACACAGTGGTCATATACCTGTATGCATAACTCGCTGCATGCTCAAAAACTGTGTGGAAAAGATGGGAAGGAGAGCATGAACAACATGTTGGGGTGAATTCACATATGGATAGGATCAGTTTGAGGATATGGAAGGAGAGTTCCAGCCATCTATCATAAGGGCAATAAATACCTTAATATTGGCACTTTATTTTTAAAACGAAAATAGATTTGGTATACACATTTTAATATTTCTCATTATGAAACTATAAAAATCGAGTATAAGCACTTTGAAGTAGTTTCTGAAACAAAGAAATCTCTTTTTCACAGTTTTAGACATAGCTTCAATATTACTACCCCTTGTTGTGTGATGTTGTATTTCATTCCCTATTTTCCTCATTGTTACTGAGTTTCTAAAGTTATTAACGGAATAAGGAATGATTTTCTGTTACATAGCATAGGCAAATTATCACCAATTCTTTGAGTTCTGTGGTAACTTATGACAGTATAATTTACAATATTTATTTCTGTTTTAAAAATACAAGTATTATTTTGGGGACGATTTCATAAAGAAAATTGCAGTTGTCGGCACAAAAGAAAAAGTGCCTTCTTGTGCGGGGCACCGAAGCTGCACTTCATACTTGGGGGGACTTGCAGAGAATTTAGCAATTGATTTTGCACTACTCTTCAGCATGAAGTGTCTTGTACTGCCCTCCCCAAAAGGCACTGACAAGCATGAAAGAGAATGAATTTTAAAACTAGGGACTTCTTTCCATTTACTCTTGCAAGTTCTTCAAGGTCATTTGTAAAACTTTACAGAGGTCTGATTTCCATTAGAAGATAATAAAGGCTGGTAGTTTCTAAATACTGCTTCTTTACAAAATATTTACTTATAATTATTTTCATGTGTCCTGTGAGCAGTACGTGCCAGTTTATACCCACTAATGCAGACACAGGGAATCTAATTCTTAAATAATTTAGTAACATATACACCTTGACATGTCAGGTGAGACTGTAAAATCATCCCATGTAAAACATCTGCCCACTAGGAGGCTGGGAAAAGGGCTAATACTTATATTTTAATAAATATTACTGAAAAATACTACTTGCGAAACACAGGGAAGTATAATAGTTCATGGAGTTGGAGTTCATGTTGGTAGGTTAAAAAAAAAATCTAGATTATTGTATGAAACAGAACTACAATAAATATATATAAATTTCAGATTTGTAATACAGCAATATTCTGAAGACTGATAGATGCATGGTACGGCACCCAACATGACAGATGGCTTTTTAAGGAAAATGGGAGGTGGCAGTAGAAGATGGACTAGATAGCAAAATAAAAGCATTACCTGGAACCTCTTTTCAGCAGCAGATGGGAAAGAGAAAAGGATTACTTATACAAGTTTGGCTAAAACTTAGGTGCCAGTGAATTATTAATATAGATAATTATTACTGACTTTCTGGTTTGTATACTTCTTTTTACATCAAGGGGATTATTCACTTCATAGACTATGCAAATCTATTACTTGTACAGAAAACTCCCATTCACTTAAATGGGAATTATGAACATGTGAATATAATCCTTTGGAATAACTCTACTGTAAATAGAGAAATAAAGCAGAAGCAGAACAAAAAACATCTGAACTATACCAGGTGTTTAGAGTTGGCAAACACAACATCTGAATTACTCAAAGAAAGGTTGTGCAGGTTAAACTTCCTGAAATAAGCTGATAGATAGAACACTCAACTTGCTATTAAAGACAGATGTTCAAGTTCACTCACAAAAATACATTTATTTATACTAAAATACAATTATCTCAGCTAGTCAGAATGTGTGGGGTACTGAGCACTACTGGTATGTACTGTGTTTTCATGACTAATTAGTTTATGTTGACTGAAGATACTCTGCACTGGATGGGTCTCCTCAGTCATGTACGATGGAATACTCCTACACTTTGACTAGCCAAAAATCATTGGTAATCATTACAGCACGTGGGCATGTACAGATTATTTCCTATTATTTGCAGTATGCATAGGCACTTTCCACCAGTTTGATTAGCTGGCACACTTCCACTGGTTTGCTTAGCTTTTCTTTTGAGAACTACCAAGCAACTTCACTGTGGCAAGGAGAACACTAGTTAGTCTTTTTCACTTAAAAGTTAAGCAAAAATAATTTATGAATAATTTAGGGAAAATGTTCCTGTAAATTAAGAATACAATGTTAATAACTCACCTGCTCACAAATAATTTTTTCCCCTATTGAAAAGAATGTTTTACTGAATGTCTTCTAATTAGTTTTAACTTTATTTTGCAATGCAAGACTGAGGCACTATTTCTTCACACAGGAAAGAGCTAAACCCTTCTCACAAAAAAATTCAAACGTAGCTTGAACAGGTTTTGCAATCAAAAGCAATTCCTCAAGGACTACAGAATTCAAATACCTCCAGATATTTTTCACAGTAACGCAGGAGAAATGAGAGATTCTCCAAGAACAGAGCACAGTTTTCTGTTACAATTTTCCTTAGTCCACCAAAATAAACATTCATATAGTCAGAGGAAAATTCTTAGCTTCCATTTGTCATTTTCAATTCTTCAATTTCTTTAATTTCCAATTCTACTTTTTCAATATCATTTAAGTATTGAACAACATACTCCACATGGACCACACATGACATACCAAATTATTAGCTAGCAAATATTTACATATGGATGCCTAACCAGTACAAGGCAGATTTCATCAAAGCTTCTGTGCTGTCTTCATCACTGAAATATGCAAGACTTATTTGAAGCTGTATTCAACCTATCTGGCAATACAGCTATGATCAAGTTAGCCTTTTCTTGACATCTTCAAAAAATGCATATTGTTCAGAAAACTTCTTAGGTTCTGTTGATAAAACCAATCTACACAGATCATAACCCAAATGCAAATCTTCCAACTCTCATCACCGGGCCATTGTTTCTAGACATTTTCTTTTTCAGTTGCAAAACAAATAGATTTTCTTCTTTGCATTTAAAAATTGGGATTATTTGGTAAACCTCGATACTTTGGCAATTGGCTTTTTCATTTCCTCAAGACATGGGTTTTAGCTTAGCTTTGGGAGGAAAATACCTCAAACTGGTAAAGGGAGACCACTCTTTTCCATCATGTTGCTCCAGCCTACAGCTTGTAATATAAGTAACTAATAATAACTAAATTTATGATTGGAAAGAATGAAGTCTGAAATTTCAGGGGTTTCAGTCCTAAGGTTAATGCCCTGCACTAATGTTGCATTCCAATGGGCAAAAAGGTTGGCTTCAAAAAGCCCTGTTTTCTAAAACTGCCTCTTAAAAAGTTAATGTTAAATTTAAACTTCCCTGTAATGTAATTTATTCTGCAAATATGGTAAACAGAGGGAAAGAACAAGCGGCTAGTGCAAAGTCCCTTGCTACAGTTTTTCATTTTGACTCCTGGCTTCTCCCCTCTCCCAAATCACACAAGTTAACAGAATGAAAGGAGAAGATAAGGATGATTTTTTACAAAAAGAACTCTGGAATTTCTATGATTTACATTCATATCAGAAGTCACTAGACTGGCAAACAGAATAATGTAATTGCATTCTGTTTATTTATCCAAAACACATATGGAAGACGTTTGTATAAAATCTCAGAACTTCTCCTTCAGTGGCAATAACAGGGTGATAACTGTGAGCTTTGGATTAAAAATGTTTCATTTCAGTAGTTTCCTTCCTCTCTTACTCCTTTGGAAGTACAATTCAGATTTATTTACTGTCTCTATCGAATTAAAAAAAAAATCTTCACTCCTCTATCTGTAAAGGACTAGTTTGTAAATACTTTTTAAAATTTCCTTCCCATTTTGAATACACAAGGATCTAAAGTCCGTTATCTATTTTTGCATCTGTCTATATGTCCTTATACACACACAAAAAATCCTCAACGAAAAAAAATAAATAACTAAATAAAATCGGAGGAAGTTTTGCCGCAACACCTGGTTTTGAATTATCTCTGGGAGTGTATGTAGAACACCAAAAGAATTTTTAAAAGATATAAGCCACTGGGATCTTTTCATGCAAGAGATCTCAGCACACAGACTAAGTAATGGTTTTAAATGCTTGCTAGTCTTTAAAACTTATGATGAAAAATTCTAACTGAAATTCCTGGTTGTTTAGTTTTGAGATCTCTTGGTATAGTCATTCTTCTGTAAGGTATATTAATCACAGCACTGCCCCTTGGACAGCGACATATAGCCAGCTTCAGGGAGTATAAGGGCAAATAAGAATGGGTCATTATTCTCCAGAGGCATCTCCCAACCTTCAGTGCTGTGCAGTTCAAGGAGTGGCTGAGTCAGAAGCGTTTTCAAAATCAATCATGATGGACTTTTTTTCTGAGTAATCTACCTAGCACAAAAGCATACCAGGAAAGAACCCTTAGAGGATAGAAACAATTTTCAAATGTATTTTGTGCTGCTGAGTATCCATAAAGCTATTACACAACCAAACTAGACACACAGTATACATATTTTCACATAAAAATATTATCTATAAACATTATTATTCAGAAATGAAAAAATAATTCAAATTACAGACCTAAGTGCTGCCTCACAGGAGTGCCATTTTGTGTTTCCAATAGAAGTTAGAATAAGTATTCCAATTTCAATGATATAGCATGGTAATTTCACTGCTAGAGAATACTACATCATTAGTAGAGCTGGCCTTTAACAACGCTGCAAGCAAACCTTAGACCAATTGACTCTCAATGAAATCTTGAGTTCTAGTCACAGAGGCAGCTCAGTCTACAAGTCTGAAGGATGGCCTAACAGCCTAAGGATTTGTTGTGCTGCAAATTTAACAGCATGTTTTTGCATATGCATATATTCTAAACAGAGTAAGTGCAGAAGTTCATAACCTACTGCAGGCACCGATGCTAGAGACTCCCATATGAGCACGATGTGAACCCAGCAGCTCAGATCCTCAAGCAGTGTAGGTGCATGGGCAAAATGGTGCAGCCAAGGCAGTAAAGCTCCCCTCACCTCTGAAGCATTATTAGCTCCTGCACGACGCTGCAGACACGGTGATACTGCTCATACAGCCACCTCAGGCATCTGTGCAATGTGCCCACTGCACTCTATTCCATGCTGGACTACTGCAAGCACACTGAGATACTGTCTTACAGACAGCCACAAGCACTTAGGCAAGCTCTCGGACTCGGACAGCGAAGTCAAGCTGTTCCTTAGCCGCTCCATAGCTTTGAGGAAAGGAGGATGAGGTTTGATCACCTCCTCCCAAAAACTCTATCTAGCATTCACTCATGTCAACTCAAGAGTGAGAATTGCCCTCATGCTTTGTCCCTCATCCCTTTTCTACACCTTAACAAGCCATTATTTAATCATAAAGAGGCAAATCCCTCACTTCTACTGCAAATTATAACTACTTTCCCAAGCAGCTTAAGTTATTAAAATGCATTTAATCCTGGACTTCACGTAAACGAACTTACCTTACTACCCCCTGCCTTCATAGGAAGCAAAAGGAAAGAGTAATAAAAATAAAATAAAAATTAGTATCTATGACAGTAGACTAAAACATTTACCAATCTTACATAATATTGATGTCAGTAGAACAGAAGTTAAAATACATACAAAAACCATAGTCTGGTTTTATTCTTCACAAAAAGCTTTTCTTTGAAGTTTTAGGGCCCCAAATTTTTCAACAATGCAGGGAATGGAATTCTTTCGTGAATGTTTATGCATTCTGAACCACAACTTCATTACCTTACTACAGAATTAATTCTCTTAGTATTTTATTTGAAACTGAAAACCACAATTCACTCAGCTTCCAGAAACAGTTGTTGAAAGAAACACAAGAGGTTTATAATGTCATTAAAAAGAAGAAAAAAACTTTAATCAAAGCTTTCATACCACGCCCATTATTTCTTTTTGATTTCCACATCAAATACATCTAACTAAGAAACAGAAAGACCATTTCTCATTATAAATGCAAGACAGGGAACTACAGCTTTATACACAGGGATCCCACTCTCCTACAGCTACACAACTTAAAAACAACAGATGACACGAAACTCCCACAAAAGTCACACTGCATTTCTCAACAAGGCTATCACAAATCTGTCCAGCTTCACTGCAGAAAGAAGCGTGAGCATTGGCACAGAACTCCTTGCATTCCTGCAAAACTTTCTACTCTCCTATTTCACTGTATCCTTACACCCTGTTATACCCTGTTGTTTTCCTCGCTTCCCTCTCTTCAGTATTAGCATTCCTCAATTGCCATGTCAGGAATCCCTCCTTCCTTTTTCCTCATATATACTGTCCACATCTATTTTGTGGACAAAAACAGAAACAACTTTCAGGGTCCAGTGCTCAGCTGCAGATTCTACAACAGATAATGTTCTAGAGGTTATAAACTGTTTTTCTTACTATGCATCTACTTTATCTTCTGGGTTTATTGTAGTCTGCTCCCCATCCCATTCTCTTCTAAAGCATATAATAGTGAACCAAGACAGAACTAATACTGCAAAGCAACCAGCTTTATTTTCCAAGATTCATTAACAGAAACTGCAGAACCAGTGTGGACAGAATTTTTCAAAGAAAGGTAGAAGTTATGTGGTGACAGAAACAATGCAAGAAGCAATTAAGAGCTGAATTCATCAGAGCAGTTTGTTGGCAGAACCAAAAACTGGAGAGCTGTCCTTCACTAAAACAATTGTACAGGCTCATGCCTATAATGCCATCACTAAATACTAGTCAGTATTTAAGTTTCAAAAACAACATATTATTAAACACCAGCAAATAACTCAATTATCTCAAGGAACTCCCCAGACATAAAAATATGCATACATAGTTTGTAGTCTTTTGTGCTCTCTGAAAATAGATACAGCCTAGTCCTTTGGGTCACCTTCCTTTTTTTCTTCAAAGACGTATTTAGATTCTTTTTGTACATATCCTTTTAAGTTAAGAATTATATATTCCAATATAATTTTGCTTTACTATTATCTTTTCAGGTTGATTTCTTGGCTAGAATTGTAATTTAGTAATTGCCTTTCATCTAAGGTTGGCTCCTTTTGTTGCAGATGAGGCTTATAATATAGTAATTACCTTTCATCTAAGGTTGGCTCCTTTTGTTGCAGATGAGGTTTAATTCCAAACATTGGTCTAATGTTTGTTGATAAGGCTTTGATGGTGTAATTAATTTCATTTTCCCTTGTCACATCACTGTCATAACCTAACAAAACCAGAGGGAACATTATCAAAACAAAATAAGCTACAAGAACAACAATTTAATCATAATTTGTGCAGATTTCAACAATGTACTAGATTACAAAAACAATTATAGCATGGATTATTAGTAACATAAATACACAACAGAAAGAAAGTAGCCTGGAATAATGAATGTTGTTAATACAAGACATTCAAAGAAAAAATTCCTTACAATATCTTTGTGGAAAAAAATTATCAAGGGACTTTGAAAGCTACCCCATTTCTGCTTGGTTGGCCTGAACTACAATCACTAACAAAGAACCTCGCTACCTAGCACATGCTCTTAAGACCTGTAAGATTCAGTGCCTGGTTGTTCTCAGTTCCAGAATCCATCCACTACGATGGAATCTATAGGTCTGCACAAGGTTCCCCCACAATGCTTAGGGACAATAAAGCACATCAAGGTGATGTTTACTATAGTATAATAAACATGTTGAAAAAGCTAAGTAGTGACGGGGCTGTTACTTACCCTCCATTATTTTGTTTTTTCGAAGATAGAGACTACTAATGCCAACAATGTGGTTGCGAATACTTCTTAACTCTAACTGAAATTAATACGACCTGACCAAGAGAAACTTTTGTGGATAAAGATGTCAATGTCTTTTCTTGTAAAGCTTCACAGACTTTGCTCTCTTTTAGAGTACTTTTGAACACACAGCTCAAGAGGGTTCTGTGTAAAGCACCAGAGCCTAGGGAAGGTTATACGGCTAAGATGTTCTAACAGCTCACAAGCACTGTGAGAACAGTGAAGCACTGAACAGAAACTCTGAAGGTTGCAATTTTTGACTAAGAAAGTTAAAACTGACAAGTCCTCCAACAAGCAATTAAATTACTTTGTGAATGTATTCTTCAATACTTTTAAGGAAACAGACAGTGATTAAAAATTCTTTTCCAATGAATGTTCAATATGTCTCTAATATTCAATGTATTTCTTTGGTCATTTAGCACATTTTAGTGACAGCTGAAGTTAATTTATTACACAGAACTACTTAAAGAGTAGCAGTGATATTTTAAAAATGCTTGAAACACTGAGGAATTGACAAGGAGGAAAAACTGCACTTGGGAGAAAACAAGTCTGGAGGTTCATCAACCCCTGGAATTATAACATGAAAAAGAAAACATAAGTATGGCAAAACCAGCAGAAATTAATGCTACAAAATGTAATTAAAACTTTGTAACTACTGATATTATGACCTTGAAATAGATAAATAAACATCAGTCTACTTCAGTCTCCTATGCTTCCATGTTACAGAAGCAGATGCTATAACATCAAGATAACTATGACCTCACATTATACAGATTTCAATATAATTTCTTTAGAATTAGTGACCAAATTTAAACTGTAATGATTCTATTTTATATATAGATTTTGGGTAGCTATGTATAATTGACACTTAATATTTTTTTCATTTAAAAGATGTCAAGAGTCTGTTCATGTACTCTGACTCAAAGCAGTAAATCAAACACCTCACTATCATTTTCTTCACAGCAGTTTATCAGTCCTTTCCCCAAAACCAAATTATAGTTAACATTTTTGAAGAGTCTTTGCTACTTAAGATCAAAAACAATCTATAAATCATGATTATTTTAAATTTGCAGTTTTCCATTAATAAAGTCTTCTTGCAATAGCATAATCCAGCTAGGTCTATAAATTATTACTGACCTCCATCTTCTTCAGAATCTAGATCAGACTCTTCACTGTCACACTGCCTGCTGTCCCGATGTCCTTCCATCTCATAAGTCCACAGCATTAAAGAGGTGTCTGCTCCTCCAACAGTGACCAACAAGCTGTCGTCGTAGGTCCAACGGACGTTTGTCACATGGGTACTGTGAGCAACATATCTCTTAAATTTTCCAAACTTTCCCTAAGAAGGGGAAAAAAAGGGCAAAGATCAAATTTAACCAGTCTGCTAGACAAAACTAAAATGAGTTGCCAGTGCACAATGACATTATCTTAACTTCTTTACAGTTCATGCTTCAGCTGTTTCGTATTTCATATGATTGTAACACATGATTTGCCAAGTGCCCCTCCTATAGCAACTTCAGGAAATGTTAACCTTATCTCCATAACAAGCACACAAGAATTAGTCTATAAACAGATTCCAGCAATAAACACTGGATCACTTTTCCTAATAGAGACAATAATCTAACTGAGTTGGAATAAAATTCATATAGAATATTTTGAGTCAGTACTTGTGCACTGATACCATCCTTAGCATGGCAACATTTCAAAACTGGAGACACATTTACCAACAAATTTACAGGAAAACTAGAGGTACTTGAAGAGCAGTAAAAATAAAATGTGCTTCTGGAATGGCTTTTCTATGACACATGATTAAATAACATGAAAGCTCTTCATCTCAGAAAAAAAATGACTGACATTGGACAGAATGAAGGTCCTTAAAATCATGAATGAAATCTAGATGAGAAAGAGATGTTCATTATCTTCCAAAGCATTTCACTTCTTAAAGTTTTTCCTATTCATTTGCTACAGTCAGCAGCAGGACACTGCATGAGATGGCTCCATAGTCGGACCTGGAATGATCATTCTTACTAACTGCAAGTTTAACGCACTGCAAACTGCAGTGTAATACTGAATGCTTTCTTTGATCATAAGAAGAAAAAATATATAAAAACATTATTTTCCCCTGAGTGATGAATTTTCAGTTTTGAAAAGGCAGATTTATTAATAAATATTCTCCATAAACAGCTGAAAATTACTTACTTTAGCAGGGTATCGAAACAGTTTCACGAATCCAAAATCATCTCCTGTGGCTAATACCTTACTATCACTAGTGAGGCATGAAGCAGTTACATCTGTGACTTCACCAATTATTGGCCAGATCCCTTCACAGCAAGAGCCCAAAACACTTGTCCATGATGCCCAGCCAATCTTTTCTACCTACAAAACAATCCATTTGAGACAGAGCATACTTCTTCTCAGGCATTTTTCTTCCATATCTGATTTCAAGAAAAAGTCCTTACACCAAAAGAAACATCACATCTAAAAGATAGTCTTTTAACACATTAATCACTTATTTTCTTAACATTCAGAATTTCATTTGAGACCTGTAATTTCACCTCCATTAAATTTTCATTCCAAAACCTAAAGAAGTTTTTTGAAAATTTTTACCTCAGCTGCCCTTTAAGGCTAAAGAAAACAAATTATATTTTCCAACACTGCCTTTCAATACCATGGAAAATATTATTTGAAAATTATCCATTTTTGCTCTCTGCTCTATGACAATGCCCTATGTCTGAGAAAACAAAACGATGTTACAGCTACAATATACCTATCGTATATACCTTGTATATTATATATACACCCATATATACCTTGCCTATATGTATGCTATATTATGTATTACTGTATTACTATTATGTATACTATATTACATTGTTATGTAAAGACAAGCATGAGGTTTTCTGCAGCAAGGTTTTCCACAGCAAGGTTTGTGTTAAGTAATCTGCAACAGATTTTCAAAGTTGTTTAGTACCAGACAAGGCACACAGAAGTCTAGTGAGATTTTCATGACTAAGTCAGCCAAATGCCTCTTGCTTGATAGGAGACAAAAACGTGAAATCCCCCACATACTTTATTATGTAAAAAGTTTAAAATTACAGTTTATACAATATTCCCTCTTACATAGTATAGATGGCTGTATCATAACTCTAATTTTTAAACAGGTTAAGAAGGCAGTACAGTTTCTCACCTCCAAACTAGGAATTGTCTGTTTTTTCCCACGAGGGGCTTCAAAAAACAGCTGCTCTTTAGCACCAGTGTTGACTTGCAAAAGTTTCCCTATAAAACATATGACATACATATTGTATGTTAGCATAGAAGACTCCATTTTAGAGAAGGAAAAAAGAAAGTTTAGTTTGAATTTTTTATTGCTAATTGCATTACATTAATTATTTGTTTCCATTGGAAAAAGCTGCATGCATAAATAATGGATCGGGAAGAATGGTCTTCTAAAGAGATCTAAGTCCTTTGACCCCTTAAATACACAACCCTTTCTCCTCTACTTGAAAATTGTACTAATGCATCACTTTTCTCTCCTTATTATGGCTGTCCCATCAGATGGCAGACAAAATGTACTGGGTCCAATTCAAAGCTCGTTTATGACAACTGGCTATTGATGCACGTGCTCTTGGGATGGAGAAGCACATTTGCTGCCTGGCCATTGGCTGATCCCAAGCAGGTGACTTCTTTACAGCTTTATACTACTCCATTTCTGAGGGAAATTCTCACCAATGTTTCTGTCCTCTTCCTTTTCAAAATTCTCAAAGGAAGCTAACTTATAACACTCTTTCAAATTAAATCAGACTGTTTCAAAAGTGATTACATAGAGGAATAAGAACATGAACAAACAGATTGCACAATTGCACAGCCTTGGTTTTGAACAAAACAGGACTAAATTTAGTATTTTAATTAATCACATATTAATACCCTGGAACACAGGAAATCCGTTCTTTCTGTTATTTGTGACAACAATTCCTCAGCTACAGATACAACCGCATTGTACATTCAAGAAGCAGAAACATACAATCATAGAATGTTTGGGGTTGGAAGGGATCTTAGAGATCATCCAGTTCCACTCCCCCTGCAACTCGACCAGGTTGCTCAGAGCCCCAGCCCAGGCTGGCCTTGGCCACCTTCAGGGATGGGGCACCCGCAACCTCTCCAAGCAGCTGTTTCCAGCGCCTCACCACACTAACAGTAAAGAATTTCTTCCTAATATCTCATCTAAACATACCCTCCTTCAGCTTAAGGCCTTTCCCCCTTGCTCTATCACTAACTGCCCTTGTGAAGGCAAAAAGAAACAAGAAAGGTATTTTAAAAATCCAAACAAACCAATCTACAGAGACAAACCATTTTACTTCAAATCGCACAACTTCTAAATAAGTATGTGGCAGTAAAAATCATGGGTTTAATATTTATTCAGATGCTGTAAGAGCATATTTGAAAGCTGAAGAACCAACTCTGCCAGTGATACTACAAATTCATATACATGTACTGTATTAGCCTATAATGTAATCAGTCTTCCAGTGCATTTTTACAATGAATGCTACTTACCTCTTATGTCCCAGTCCATGTGTGTGATATAGCTGGAGGCTCCCTTGCAGATTCCCACCCTTTTACTGCTCATTACGTTGTAAATATCTACAAAGTTGTCACAGGATGCCACAGCTAAGTACTTTCCAGCCCCTAAAACACATCAATATAAACATAAAACATTTCCAAAAAATTGTAGTGCTCCGCATATTAAACACAAGTAAATTCTGAATTTAGCTACATGCAGCTTAGAATTCTTTGACATCAGCTTGCTAATTTATACATATTCCCCGACAAACTGATTTTCATATCACATAATCAGCATGAAATATACAACCAGCATATCATTACATTTTCAAAAAATAAAAACCATTTGCTGAAATTTGAAGAATTGATGCCATTCAGACAGTGGTAAGGCTTAGGGAACCAGAAAGTAATGTTGTATGAGAATTGATATCAGTAATTTGCATCAAATTTCTCCAGCAGATGAGTATTTTAATTGAAGTAGGCCATGCATTTTGAGTTCCTAAAATATGATATACAGTGTTGGAAAAAAACCTAGCCTCACTGGGAGTGCTAAGGGGGGAAAAACAAGAAAACAGAAGTTGCCAGAACTTTCTGACACATTAGTTTCAAGTAACCTCAGTGATGTGCCAGACTTACGGAGCTCATAAAGTGTGAACCCTAGGGAGCTGCTGGATATTCATGATTTAAAACTGACTGTTGTATTCAGGGAGTTACTATAAGCAAGCCTATTCCAACAATCTCATCCTTAAATGAGCAACACAGGACTTCACACCATGGTCTTTCAAAATGTTAGTATTAGTTTTGCTGACCTATTTTTTACATGTAAAAGTACTACAAGTGTTTATTATTTTTACCTCTTAAATGTGACAAAGCTTACTTCAACAACCTCAATATTAAAATCTTAATTAAAAAAAAAAATCACATACCAGGAGAAAATCTGATCTCTGAAATAACATCTTTCCTGTGCTGGAACGAGACTAAATCCTCCAGGGTATCTGCATTAACTATCAAAAAACTTCCATCGTTGAGACCAACAGCTAATGCTTTTCCATCAGGAGAAAAGCAGCAACATCTGCCTCCTGTGAGGAATAAAGAAATTGCATTCAGCTACAGTTACAGTGCATTATCCTTCTTTTAGATCTATTTTTCCATTAGTAAAGGAAAGCTACTCTTATACTGCCAAGGAAGTTTCCTAGATGATGCCAAAATAATTTCCAAGCTGTGATAGCATACAAACATGTACACAGGCCCAGAACCTCAGAATTTGCATATTAATTGACACACGTTCGACATCCGTAATACAGATTAATCACTTTTGCCCGTATATTTTTAACTTGCTCTCCTTTGTATCTAGTGCTGCCTGTTTGTTACCATTTGCTCTGATAAGGAGAACACAGCTGGAAAAGACCCTCTGGATCCACAGAATTCAGTAATTTGCTGTCACAAACAATAAGTCATTAGGTCATACAATCCTTCCAATAAACACATCAAGTATTGTTTGAAAAACAATTTAATTTCCAACCTAAATTTATATATGGCCAACTTATATAGACTTATTTTCATGCCAGGATTTTCTGTTAACATAAAAATTTTCCCCTACTATTTGTCCCTCTAATTAACTTGTAGACAGCAATCCTTTACTTAGATGGCTTCACCACAAGGCTTCTCATTCATTATCCTGTAGCTCCTTTCTCCATTCTCAGCTTTTAATTTAATTGCATTCAACTGAATACAGACGAGAAATGCACACCAAAAATAACCTGATTCGTGTCTTGTAAATTACATGACTACTCCAATATGTCTTGGGAAAAATATCTCACTAACACATGCAACTGTTGCCCTGCAATCAGTGACAACATCCTGAGCCTTCTGCTCTTAAAGATACTCCTGAGCTACAGAGACATTTTACTCACAGTTATTGGATCTTGCCTTTCATAATTAACAAATATTATTTCAATTCCATTACTCAGTCTGCAGAAGTATCCATCTTTTTCTGTACAGTACACAGGTACTTTTTAAGATTGCCAAAGCATCTAAAAATGTGTCTCATCAGCAAATAGTCATTAGAGACTTTTTTTGCCAAAAGTACTCTTAAACATATTAAGAAATAGCAGCTTTAAGACTTGAACAGAGTTCACCAAATAGAAACTTTCTTGTTTTATCTCTGTTTGTGTGAGCTTGTAACTCTTCTACATTTATTTTACCAATCTAAATCTTCAGTTAAGCTTCCCATTACGTCTGAACCAAATCGCATTGCTGAATGCCAAACAGACAAAGCCTGTTGTATTCCTTTGTCTAGCAAAGCATACATAGCCTTAGAAGCTTGTCAAAAAAATCATCTTATATGATGACACAACAGATTTTCCATCTGTCAAAACAGAATTTAATTATATCTTAAACAATGAGTAAAAATTTTATGACTTCTCTTTTCTTGACATTCCAGATCCTTCCAACATTCCCAAAGAAGATAATTTCAACATTTCTTCTACGATTTCTTCCAAAAATTTCTAGATTCAAAGTCTCAAAAAAGCCTTGCAATATTATAAGCAACATGGCATTTATGTATTTGGCTCAACTTTTATTGTTAAATTATTGACTTAAGGAAGTTGCAATTGCAAATAATCTTCAGAACAGTACTACACAGATTTTTTTTTGCACAGATTCATTAGCTTAAGGGGTATGTAACTCATGAAAATAGCATTAATAAAATAATTTGAGCAAAGAAAGAAATTTATTCAGTCCCACTTTCAAAAGATTCATAATGCTTGTAAATGTCAACTGCATCAGTTAAATATTTTTTCATACTAAGCATCTTACCCTTTTTCAATTTGCGAACAGCTAACATACAATGGCTGGGAGATAAATCCCATATTCTTAAGGTTTTGTCATCACTTACAGTGGCACAAATAGGTAAATGAGGATGAGTAGCTAGACCCCAAACTTCCCCCTCCATGTGACCCTGAAAAAACACAATGAATCAGATTTATTTTTATTTTAAATTGAAATAGGAAATAATACATTTAAGGAAGTTTAAAAAAAAAGGAGAGAGCATGCATTATTTAGAGGATAATAAATATCTGAATAAAAACATAGAACACCTGAAAAAAATTCACTCTGCTACTTGTACAAAATTATAATAATTACTACTACAGAAAACTTGTGCGAAATAATCCTCACACACATCTATGTCAATGACATGGACAGTGGGAGTGAGCGCACCCTCAGCAAGTTTGCTCGTGACACTAACACTGAGTGGTTGTGATCAACACCCTGGAGGGAAGGGATCCCATCCAGAGGGACCTGGACAGGCCTGACAGGTGGATCCAAGCAATAAAGCTCAACAAGGCCAAGTGCAAAGTCCTGAATGTGGGTCAGGGCAATCCCAAGCACAAACACAGCTTGGGCAGAGAATGGACTTAGAGCAGCTCTGAAGAGTACTTGGAGGTTTTGGTGGACAACAGGTTGGACATGAGCTGGCAATGTGAGCTTGCAACCAGACAGCAAACTGGGCTGCATCAAAAGAAATGTGACCAGCAGGGCAAGGGAGGTGATTCTGCCCCTCTACTCCATCCTGGTCAGACTCCAGCACTTCGTCTGTCTCTGGAGTCCTCAGCACAGGAAAACATGGACCTGTTGGAATGGGTCCAGAAGAGGGCCACAGAAAGAGTCAAAGAGCTGAAGCACCTCTCCTATGAAGTCAGGCTGACAAATCAGGGCGTGTTCAGTCTAGAGAAGAGAAGGCTTCAGGGAGGTCTTGTTGCAGCCTCTCAGTACTTAAAGGGGCCTTATGAGAAAGATGGGGACGCTTTCTAGTAAGGCTTGCAGTGACAGGACAAGGGGCAGCGGATTTAAGGTAAAAGAGGGTAGATTCAGACTAGACAGAAGAAAGAAACTTTTTATGACAAGGATGGTAAAAACACTGGGACAGGTTGCCCAGAGATGCTGCAGATGCCCCATCCCCAGAAACATCCAAGGTCAGATTGGATGGGGCTCTGAACAATCTGATCTATTTGAATATGTCCTTGCTTACTGCAGGGGGGTTGGACATGATGACCTTCAAAGGCCCCTTCCAACCCAAACTATTCTATGAACTAGATCTTTTTATTTACCTCAGATTCTAATATTTTCTTTTTACAAATACAGTTCTTTATCTATTGCACTGGCCACTCAGAAAAAGAGAATCCGGAGATTTTTACCTAACTATGAAAGAAAATGATATGTTGATGCAATGTAAAAATCTGTTTAGTAGTCAAGCTTAAAAAATGCAGTTGTTTGGTATGGCAAAGAAAACTGAAACTTTTTACATAATTCCAAGCAAAATCTCAAAACAAATGTCAAGGAGACAACTTCTAAAAGTAAGAGTAATTAGTACTCAAAAAAAGTTAATAAGGAATTTAGTTGTTCAAATTCCACACTGTTTTTTTCAAAACAGATATATGATCTTGGTCTGTTTGAGATGATGAACTCATTGAACAAACTAGTACTGATATTCTATGTTCTATTTTGCTCATTAAGGAGTCATAATGGTCTAGTCTAACTAAAAGGGGTAGTAACTCACTAACTTCATTAGTAGTTAAATGCTTCTTATTCTGCAAGTCTTTACTTGAAAAATATAATCATGTTTGCAGTATGAAATATTTGACTGATATTTGACACGTACCTGAACCAGCAGAGTTATTGGTCCACTTTTATCCACCTCCAATATTTCACCATTCTTTGTGCCCACTAGAATATGACCATGTCCTAATGATATGGCACGTATAGAAGGATTATCTTCTAAGAGGAGACCTAGAACATTAAAATGTTAGAAAACAGAAGATTCTTAAGTGTGCCTTAAAGAGGATTTTTCACACTTACGCACATTACCTTCTCACTGTAGAAAAAGCTACTCAGTAATAAACAGTGAAAACATTCCTGCATGAAACAACTCAATATGTTTGGATTCATTTGGGAAGATTTAGCAATACATCAAGAAGTTTAATCAGCCTGACTCTGTGCATGTGAATTATCAGCTCTACTACTATATTGCTACCAATTATGGTACCTTCAAATCTAGATTTTTGTAAACAAGCTATGAGAATGAGACACTCTGGAGGGCAATGTTTTCATTAATGAGTATTTACATTCATCATGTTTGAAAATCAAATCATATACTTTAGAGCACAGCAAACATAATTTTAAGGGAAGGGGATGGAAGAGAAAAGGCTATCCAGAATGAAAATACAGGGGAACTATAAATTAGCATTAAGATAAAGAGTAAGTGGTAGAAACAGGAAAAAGAGGAATGAAAATGTTCTTTAATTATTTCAAAAGACATATGCATTTACAGAAAATTTACTCCTAATCCCTTACAAAACTAATTCTGAATTCCTTCCTTTCTCCAAAACAAGAAAGATCAGGTAAGAGACTTCATGATCAGAAATATAATAGGCTTTTTGCTTGCTACTTTAACAAAAACAAAACCAAAACAAGAATGTAAGAACAAAACAAGATGGTAAGAAACTTACAGCTAGATCAATTAATTTAGGGTAATAGTGAACTAAATATTATGACCTGCATCCACCAAATGTGCAAACAGACACTACAACACACCACTCCTTTCCCAATAGAAAAATTACTTATACAGAATCAATAAAGCTTAAACAAAAATCATTTTAGTATTTATTATGTCAAATGTGGATTTCCTCTTACCGGGGAAAGCAATTTCACAAAGATTTCTCAAGAAAGTACTTTAAAAATAGAACAAAACAAAGGATAAAGTCTGTGTTACCTTTGGATCCAGGAGCCAGAGCAGCCCTTTTGATGGCATAGGTTTTGAGACAACGTTCAAAGGTATCATCCCAGAGAGCTACTACCCCATCCTTTCCTCCAGTGACAAATCCCTGGGGGAAAAGAAATAAAAATCACTAGATATAACTGATTATTATCTTCCCTTAATTTTTCAGTGATTTCTGCCAATACTGAAAATTGACTGTATACAACACTGTAACACACAGAACTACAGATGCTAGAGATGAAAAGAACAGGAGCAACAAAACGAGTGATTTCTTGTCTTGATGAAGGCAGCACAGTTTTGTACAGTGCATGTACACAGGCTGGATTAAGAAGTTCTAACCTGTATGCTTCTACCATTCTAGAAAAATAAGACAACCAACATACTATATTGTTTTTCTCGATATTTAGCCTCCATATCCCTTTGGCATTTCACCTCATTTCAAAACCAAACTTAGTACCACTCACAAAAATTTTATTAGTTCTTATATTTTTCAAATATATGCACATTTGTGCCATTCTGTCTTTAAAAATTATATACAGGTATTTAATGAAACAACAGGTATGGTTAGCACTGAAATCATTAGTGCTTCCTTCAGAGCACTCAGTTCTTGCAGTATGAATAACACACGTGTTGTCCAACACTACTATTCTGAAATGCAAATATTGGGAGGTGGAGCAACTTGGTCTAACCTAGCAAAACACCAACATACACATAACTTTAAAAACACACACAGTCTAACTGGAACACTCATTCACATTTAAGCTCATGCTTAAAGGCTTTCCTGGGCTAAAAAGAAGCCAAGAATCTGGAGAAAGTATTTAATGATCTACAGATTGAATTCGTCTATGAGTAAACAGTAATTACAGCACAAAATAGCACAGGTATGGTCTTCTTCCTCTCTCACAAGCTCACATATTCCACTGAACGTACTGATTCTTAAGTCAGTTACTGTTATTTCTTTAGTAAGAGGTTATGAAAATTACTGAATAAGACGTCACTGACCACAAGGGTTTGAGAAACAGCATGCTACAGAACAAGAATAAGAGACATGCATAAAACACTATTTTGAATCTGGACCACACGAGGCTTTTCTGTAATGAAAATAAGGACATGGATTCCTTAGTCTGGGAAAGGTTTTAGCTTTATCATAGACTTTTTTGTCCAGACATAAAAAAAAAAAACAGTGAGCAGTTTATTTACTTTTTCCAATGCGTGCATGCTGAACACAGGACCATCATGTGCTTTGACAGTTTTTATGAGAAACACATCTCTCCAAATACACACATCCCCCGTGGAGGTTCCAGAGAACGCCATCTCTTCCGTCCAGCCATATACTGCACACATCATTGTGTCAGTTCTTCCCAATGCACCTATGCAGCCCTTTCTCCCAATTAGTCCTCCTCCTGGTTCAGACCAAAAACAAGTCATTAGACATCTGCTTAGAACTACTTTCCAAGAACCTCACCCAGAGCAACAAGTCCTTTTCTTTTAGTCCACCCATGCTCCCCAAAAAATTGAGTCTTCAGAAGAGATCTCACAAAATAAAATTTCTTACTATTCGTCAACTTTCACTACAACAAAAAGCAAAACCAACTAACTAAACAAAAAACAAACCAAAACCAAACAAACAAAAAACCAAAATCCAAAAGACCCAACCTTACTTTTGATTTACTACTTAAATCTGGATTTGAATACGTACATATACCCACATGGACATACATACAAAAAATGCATCTGTAAACTTGCATCTAAACAAAAAGCTTAACATCTACCACACACACTTTGTAGAAATTGCTAATGAATTGTCTTGAAAGAAAAAAAAGTCTAGATCTTCACATCCCACTTTTCACGGTATGTGTTTAGTGAGAGGATTTCTAATTTTAGAGGTTTACTTATATTAGCCTATGGATAATAGAAATACTATATATTTCTAGATATATGAATTTTATAATTCTTTTATATCTAAAATCATTTGGAAGCTATAGCACATAGGAACTTCTGGCTAAAAGGACAGATTTATATCATCACAGTGATATTAAACAAAACAGGGAAACTTCTTGTGGTATAACATGGAAGTCCCTCAGGATCTGACACTTTGTATTGTTCTTGTACTGAGAGGTCAGGTCTTGCAACCCCTCTGCCCTCACCAGGCAGTGATGACAATTTAGTCCAGAGCATGTACTTCGTGTCACTTCTCAGTCAAGTGCACCTGCTCTACTGCAGATTTCAGAAAGCTGGCATTTGTTGTTCGCACTGGCACTACTCCTCACTCTAACACTGCTGAGTGTGTTTCCTGGGAGGTGACTGCCTGGCCAGTGGGCCACTGGAGTTTCACACAGATGGGCTGCAGCATCAGAGAAATCTGATTCCTCTGAGTGATGCCAGGGAGAAAAGCAGCATTTTAAACAATTTCCGTTCTTTCTTCAAAATCACCATCTTCAGGCTTTTACCATATTTAAGATTATTTTCTAAAGAATTTATAGCAGTCCTTTAAGTAAATATTCTGAGACACTTTGTTCTTTCTGTAGAAAGCAAGCTCAATCTTGAAAATTACAAATTTATATAGACTTCAACAGCTTGCTCTCAGGCAATCTTGATTAATTTCTGTTGAAGGCAGAACTGAGAAAAACTGTAATTTTTTTCATCATGGAGTTTTCTCTACACGATTAATCCTTATCAGGACTCACATGAGTTGATGTACATAAATTCTGCTTGAATAATCAGAACATTCTTAGCAGATAAGCTAGTCTTCTGTAGCACATATGTCTTTATATATGATTTGAGGTGTGAAACGACAATGTTCACACAAGAATCAGGGCACGGGTTTTTCGCTGTTCAAAATTTCTCAAGCAGAAATAACCTTGGCTTTTAATTGTCAAGAACAACAGAAGTATCTAGATAAAGAGCTCTCAACTGACAGATGTGTCCTCTTCAAGTACTTTGTCTGAATTTTGTATGAGAATTTTATATAACCTTAGTATTATTTATACTTGTGCCTTTTTACAGCGTATGTGTCGTAAAGGTCCTTCTTCCAAAAACTGTTCTATGATTTTAGAACAGCACTGTAAAATTTTAAGATGTGCTATATTATTACTAGATATAAAAGCAGACAGTAGAAAATCCAGGGTCTTTTCTACTTATGTAGCTCAAGCTCCATGGCAAATTGATCTTAAAAAGAATTTCCACTACCGCCATAATGCCAATTCACATTATTACTACTAGGGCAACACTAACTAAGAGATATACAGAGAAAACATTTGCTTTTCATGCACGAAACATACAGTAAGAAATGCAATAGTTATACTTTCAATAATAGAAAATGCTCTAATTCTGAAAAGTGTTCTTACCTGCTCTCCGCCAGAATTTCATGTGTTTAATTCCAACTGTAATCAATTTATCAGGCATGTAAGGATTAATCTTAACAACAAAGATCTTATCTTTGCTTCCCCTGAAAAGCAAAGCAAAATAATTTAAATAAAAGTATAACTCTTAATATTTTAAAACGGGGTTTTTTGGTTTTTTTTTTTAATGTATACCTGCTCCATCTTGCTAACATTTACTTTCAAACAATAACTAATAGTTTATAATGAGGAAGTAGAAAGCCAAAGAAGTAACATACTGAGTCCTGTTCTACTTTCACTATCCTTCAGGTGAGTAATTATGTTACTTCAAAAATGCACCAGGAGGCATTTTCTTCGCAAAAGAAAATATATTTGCATTAAGTTTAGGTATATGGCATTTAGACCTTTGACAGCTCCTAATGACACTTAAAGGAGTAAAGTCATAAATCTTATTTCAATTCACTCATTTTGAAAACAAACTGACATTGTCATTCAGTGTTTAGCTGATTTTTCCGGTTTTGTTAGAAAAAAATTTATGCTGCTATTACATTTTTTAATGGAAATTACAGTTGTTTCTAAAAGCATTAAAACCTCTTGTGTGTTTTAGATTTCTTACTATGCTTCTATAAAACTAATACCTTGCTTCAGTCCTACAGTTCGAAAAACAGTTTTCAACGATGTTTGCTATCTATGCAAAGAAATGCTTACAAGTTGATTTTCTTTACTTAAATGCACAAAAGCCCCCAATCCCTAATTTTTACTCCTTGTTCAAAAGTGGCAATAATCTTTTATTTTCTGTCCTTTCAGATCATTAGATGAACTAGTAGCTGAAAGTATGAAACAGTTTCTTTCCAAACTCAGTCATCTTCAAAGTACAGATGCTTCTCTCAAAAATTCCAATCAATTCCTTTGTGTGGGTAGGACAAACGCAAAATAAAAAAAAAAAATTAAAAGATCAGGTGAAAGGCGGACAAATGTCTTCAGAGAAGCCAAGCTAACTGGACTTTTGACAAGCAACTGGGAAGGGCGTACTCTTTATGTACATCACGTATTCAGAATTTTCATTCTTCAGTGGATAAGAAATTCAACATGTATTTAAAAATAAAATGAGAGTCAATGAAATTAAAGAGCAATAATGAACTTAAAGGACAAAAGGGAAGCTGACACATTTTTCATTGTACTGCAGAGAGTAATAAATCTCTTTTAAATCTCTTTTAAATCTATCTAGAGCAATTTTTAGAGTATAAGCACTGAATCCAGACAGAATGGGGCAAAACCCACTCACACTGCTGCTCTATTTAAAGCAATAAATCCTTAGGAAAAGAAAAAAGTCAAAGGTTTCAATAACACTACTCAAAATTAGAAATAAGATTCTATCTTGTATATTAAACTCATTTAATACACATATATTAAATAACCTGCACAGACACAAAGAAACTTCTGAAATATTTAACCTTTGAAAGTTACTTAGTCCAATTTCCTGTTCAAAGCAGAGTTGACTTCAAAGTTAGATCAGGCTTGTCAGGACTCAGAAAGGAAAAGGAAACAACCCTGAAGAAAAAAGAACCCTGCAAAACAGCTGCAAACAACTATCCCAAGAAAGCTGTGACCTCTAATGAAAAAGATCTGAACAGACCATATATCACCATCTTTAAGAGTGCAAACAGAAGTGCACAGAGTTTTAAAGAAATCATTTCAGAACACAGCAATGTCTTCTATGCCTTTCTCCTTCACCAGTGGAGCTGTCACTGTTAACAGTCCTTGCTGACTACCAGAGCTTCATTTGCTTCCTCCACAGAAACTTTAAAGGCTGTGATAAATGTTATTGCCTGTATCACTTAAGTAATAGAAACTGCTATTTTATTACAGAACTCTTGTTCTTTAATGAATATATTTTTCTTACTGTCATCTGATAGTAAACCTAGGTACAAATTTTAAAGCATGGCTAAATTCCTACCTTACTGCTGAAAGCTTTTCTCCTTTCTTCCAATCCCAGAGTACAATAGTGTGACTGTCATCTATTCCAACAGAAGCCAATCGTTTCCCATCCGCTAGAATAATAAATTTATTATTAAGAGAGTAGATAGATAACTATGTTGCAATCAGAAGAAACCATATTAAAAATACTGTAACTTCACAAATATTATAAGAAGAATGTACAAGCAGGTAAATAAGCATAGGATGTGTTTAGAGGCATGTCTTTTCATCTGTTTGCTTTTAAACTTGGATGAAGTGCAGGACTTTAGAGTATCCTGTCTAAAATTTGCACTTAGATGCTCTCTGTTTGTATTAAATCCCTTGTTCAGTCAGCTGCTGACATAGTTGCACAAAAACATTCACCATAGGTTGTTCTTGTGAAAAGTTTATGTTCACTCTGAAAATCTCTGTTCATTTTTGAACAGGAAAAGACTGAAGCAATATCATGAAGTTTGTGAACTGGCCTAAACTTAGTAGTACTGTGAAGTTTTGGAAAAGTTTTGACACATATTCCACATTAACCTCCAACAAACAAGCTACTTGTGCTCACTCAAGATCAACAACTTTCTGACATGTTCCCATCTTTGAAACTGCTATACATCCATGCCACATTTTGAAAAATGAGATTCACATCTTGAAAAAGGAGAAACAAAAGTAAGAAGCATCGAAGACCACAAACCATTCATCTTCATGATCACACAACTTTGCTGTGAGTTTTGAGATCTTATCCAGTAAATCCAAACAATTAAAGAATGAATAGAAGCTAGTGGAGCAGAGGAAATTTAGTATTTCAGGAATACAGGAATTCAATGTATGGCATGTAAAATTCTCAAGGGATTTAANCCTGTGTTTCTGACCAGAACATCTCTGTGACTGCACTTTCTGAATGTATCAGTGTGCTACCCAAACGGCTTTCAGGATTTCATTTGAAAAACAAAAAATTGCACACCTGACCAATTGGCTCAAAAATCTTCTTACACAGTTGTAAAGCAAAAAGAAACCACTCCAGATCTGTGCACCTGCCTTGTACAACCAAAAGAAATTCTTAAGTCCTCAGCTCAGCTGTAAAACAGCACAGAACCTGTTCCTGCATTTCCTATGTGCAAGACTCCAAAGGAGTCCAAAGGAGGTCTTTCTAATGAATGTTCATTTTAAGATAGTCTCTCTCATTTGACACTGAACACTGGAAAATATTTCTAAAACAAAATTTTCAGTGTAAAGGAAACCCCAGCTTCTCAGCAGAACTAATTAGCTTGTATTTTCACACAGAAAAGGAAAAGCGTAAATAAATAAATAAATAAATACTTATTACCTGAAAAATCAACAGCACAAACACCATACTGGTGATAGCCCTTTAATACTGAGAGTGGCTTTATTGTTTCTGTATCCCAAATGTGTATTGAGGAATCTCGACCAACCTGAAAGTATACATATTCATAACCAATTTTTTTCATTTATCAATTATTTTACAGAGATTACATGTTTAAAAAGTATTAAAAATAGTTCAAAAAGTCTTTAAAAAAAATCACAGTAATAGAATTTTTCTAGTATTACTGCTGTCTGGCTAGCTGTATATTATTCCTTTTGCTGCTTCCCAAATACCACTTCCCAGCTGACTTAGGCATATTAATCACAATTAACTAAAGTCCTCCTGGGGGGGGCAAGAAAAAGCCCTTCATTGATTGCACTGTAGCATATTTACTCCATCAATTTTTCATCAATCATTCCCTGTCTAAAAATAAAAGGTTATTTTTATTGCTGGTATGTCAGCTTCTCTACGTTGGAGAAATCAAGGTGACTTCTGTTGCTTTCTGGTGTCATCACAAGGCAGATTCTAACACACTGATACCTGTGGAGTAATTTCCACTAGAATGCACTAATGTAGGTAACAAACTTGGTTTATAGCTTATTCTTTTCAACTATGTACAAAAGCATTGCTAGTCAGGACTTAAAAGATTATTTGCTATAGCAAATGCCAGTGCACAAATAAAAAGGTTGCAAAACCAGAACAAAACTCTCCTCCATTTCAGGCTCAGAAAAACTAGAATCTATTTCTGGTTTTGTCACAAACTTAACATGAGATATTTGCAAAGCTTTTCAGAACATCCACTATCAGGAAAATCTGAACCAGTGTGGCATGAGAAATTTGATTACTGCATTACCCAGTTTCTTCATGTAATACAGTACACAACAGCATGTAATGTGTATGCATAAAACAGTATATAATGGAGTGTATCTCTCTGCTGATAGCATAGGTTATTGTAAATTCAGGGACATTTTATTCATAGCCTTTACTACTCCCAAAATTAAATCAACTCAATTCTTATATTTAGGGCTAATTTCTTAACTGACCTATAGTTATGCTAATCTCAACATTTTTATAGAAATCAAGGGCATTATAAGCAAAAGTTTATTTCTATTAAAAAATTCAGTTCACATGTTTTCCAATTTATTATACAATAACAACAGCAACAATGTTAAAAATGATAAGCATAAATAAAAAGCCCTGAAACATCAGATCAAACGTTCAAGTCCTGGTGTGTATATATTTACCAGAAGACTTGTTTGAAAACGTGAGTGAAAATAATTTACCTAAAATAACTGTCCGGCAAAAGATAAAATTAACTATTACTGTTAGTAGCATTATAAAATGAACTCTAGCAACATACATCCCTTTGTTGTATGCACAAACAGTACACAGTTTGTGTGTAGGTGATAATGAAAAATATAATGCATTAAAAAGGAATGCCAGACTGTAGTAACAACTGCTAACTTCATACAATGAAATAGTAAATGAATGCAATATTGATATAGCTAACTTCACAAACAAGATATTAAAAAAATATATTTTATCTGCACATTTCCTCCACCTGTTATCAAGAAGCACTCTTACCATAATATAAAGAACTGTAAAAAGCACTTCTGTGTCAGTTTTTTACCATGATTCCATCTGCAACAGAAATGCAGTCCTCCACCTGAATAAATGTATACTGGACGTTCTTCCCCCAAGACCTCCAAAGCCTTTCTCAATTCAGTAGTAACAACTTCAGATTGTTTTTGCAGATAAACACGAATCCTACCTGGCCTGTTGCCACATAGTCCTTTAAGGGATGAATAGCAAGGCAAAGAATGTCATCATCATGACCTAGATAGAAGCGCTGTGTGTTCTGCTGCCGGTTGTACACCACTCCCACCGCTGCCACATGGTATACAATTTCACCCGTCTGCGTGTAAAAGAGATTGCTTCGGCAGTCGTAGCCTCTGTAACTAATTAAACAAAAAAAAGGTTTGTTCACCAAAGTCATAAACATATATACTGAAACTGAGACAAAATTATGCTGGATGAATTTTGCACACGTAAAACTCACATTACTTACCAATTACTGTTTCGGTGTTTTAAAATTATGAATATACTTCCCCAAAGGAACACCAATTTATCAATCAGACATCAGTACTACAAGCACTAGTTTAAAAGTGGCACTTAATAGTTACTTTCCACAGCTAGTTTCGAAGAGAAAGTAATAGCTAGTAATTTTTTCAGACCATGGAGAAGTTGGGCATGCAACATGTAGTTAAGTGAAATAGAAGATGTATTAGATTTGGCAATCTCCTACTGCTCAAAAATCAGGCAGCAAAACATGATAATTTCTGGAAACTTAATAACAGAAAACAAATGCATAATTTTTTTTTCTAGAACAGTTTCTTTTTTTGAAGGAAAACCTGCCTGCTGTCTGTACTGATAAAGAAACGGGCATGAGTAGGCCAATTTCCAACTGAGGTATGTATGCACTATCTCAGTATACTTATTTCTTTCTAGGAGTGATTAAGATCATGAAGTTACATACACCTTTCCTTATGTACACAGTGCAACCATATGCACTGGCAAAGTAATGAATCTGTAAGGCAGCTGACCAAATTTAGTTTGATGAATGTTCCAAAAACCATGGGTCCATGTTCATAAACACTAGACCTATGCACTACTGGAAAACAACCCAGCACATACTTAGAGCAGATTTGAATACAATGTATTTCTGTTGGCTCACCTACACGACACACAATGGTACTTATGTCATTGTATGTGATTAAAGAAAGATTGCTAAAATCACCACACAAAGCTTTTAAACAAACCAGCAGATAATCCAGGTCCACTGCTCCCCAGAAGAAGAACACCGCATTTCATGAAATTGCATCTCAAACTTTTGGAAGATCATGAAATTCCTCCCTGCCCAGTTCTCTAACATGTCCAGGTCCCTCCAGACGGCAGCACAGCCATCGGGTCTGCCAGCCTCTCCTCCCAGCTTTGTATTGTCTGCCATACTGCGAAGTCCAAAGCTGGGTCTCATTAGATCACAAACAAGAAAAGCAAACTTCTTAAAGCAAAAAAAATTGTGATAGCACAGAAATAAAAGCTTTTAAGTAAGGCTCCTTTCAACTCACTGTTTAGACTGGTATTCACAGGCAGGTTCTTAACTTCAGATTTGGTCGTAATCCAGCAACTTTTCAGTGTCTCCTGAGTTAGTCTCCTCAAAGTCTCTAGCAGACTCTCTCTTTACATTTGATCTGAGGCTCAGCTATATGTCTGCTCCCTGCTCTTCTCCAAGTGACCAACAGTTTAGACTCACAATACGAGTACAGACTCTTCAGTCCTGCTTTGCTCTCCCTCCACCTAAATCTTCACTAACAACCTTCCCCTGCAGCAGCATGTGCAGATGTTTTGAAGCTGATTTCTGCCTAACCCAAAGTGCTGTCTGCCTGCCTTCTCTGAAGTTCAGCCACTAGGTTTTTAAGGAACAGAATACACAATGACCTGTAGTAACTATGAAGAAAGAAAACTAAAATAACCTATCACAGTATGTAACATCACCATTTTAAGTACATGACAACACTCGGAGAGGGGCAGGGATTATAAAGGCAGGCACAGTGCCAGAGAAGATACCTGAACCTATTCTTGGCTCAGACATCATTTTCCTGTGCTTCACTCTGCACTGCGCTCTGCTAAACATACTGGATTTCCTTTGCAAGAACAGAGTAATTAAAAAAAAAAAAAAAAGGCCAAATATGCACCCTAAAGGAGAACATTAAAAAAGAAAACAAACTAAAGCTACAAAAATATGCATGCTTAAAGAAATACTGGACATTGAGCAATTTCTTGCAAGCGTAGCAGTCACCTATAAAAGAAAAATGCGTGAAGACAGCAGAAGGGTTTCAGGTCCCCCTACATGCAACCCAGAAATTCAGAGTTTTCCCAGCTCATCATAACAATTGCCTATATACCCTAAATTAAACCTAGTGAAACTGAGTACATTAATGCCATGTACCACAGGACTACTCAAAAAATCAAAAATGTGTCTAGGATGCAGGAAAATAATTCTTATTACTCATATCTGTAATTTCCTGTAATAGAAGTTAATTTTAGTTAATTTCCTCTAGTTATTACAAAAAATTAGTGCAATCAATTGTTTACAATTAAAATACAACATATTTTGCCAAAATATCAAGCAGTGCCAACAAAGACTCCTTGTAACCAAATTAAACACATTTGGTGTTTCCCATGTGCCAGTTTACTAACTCCTTGACTATACAGGTACTTTTCACCAGAGGCAAAGTGATGATCTTAGGTTAAATAGCAATGAAAAGAAGCATATTTCAATGTAGATCATTCCCTAAAAATATTCTACACAGTTCTGAAATACTTACATCTCCGTATTATTAAACCAATTTAGAACTGAGATTACTAGCAAATCTCAGAAAAAGCATTAAGAGAAGTAATTTATTCACACGCAGAAAACAAACCAAAGAAATTTACAAGGCATCTTGATCAGCAACTATAAATTAAATAATAATGAAAGCAAGTTCTGTATTGTAGTTACTGGATAATATATAACAAGGCACAATAAATACAAGACTGCGTTCTGCCATAGTTAATGAACCAGGATTGATTCAAGTTAATATGACAGTAACTATCAGAAGAAGATGCGGCTTCCTCAGTGCTACGTAGGAAAAAAATTGTCATTACCTAAGACATGAATAGCAGGGGCTGCATTCAATTTGAGATTAAGGCATGTAAACACAGGTGTTCACATGTTTGTTAGATACATTAACTCCTACATTTTAATCAACAGTGTTGTAGCCAATACAGTCAGTTGAACCTGCAGGGCTGCTCAGCTGGCCAACCATCAGCATTCCATTTTACTCGAGCCAAGTCATTCCTTATGCTCCACTGACTACTAACTGGATCTCCATTGACTGTGATGGAAGTTTAGATACACACATAAACCATATCCTTTTGGGCACATAACTGTGAATCCTGTAACCTGAAGCTAAATCCCACCCACACTTGCAAGTTTCGCATCTACAGCCAACTAACAGGCAACTTAACAAGTAATGTCCTCTCTGGGTCAATGTCCATAACTTGCCTAATGCTGTAAGAGTTTCAAAATTTGCATGCTACTCTTCAAAGTATATGTGGGAAATTTCCACATGTAGTCCAACCCTCCCCCAAAAATCTCTAGAAGAACCAAATGTCAAAACGAACATGATCGAGAACAGAATCTTTAGTACAAAGGTGGAGACTTTTATTTTTTTAAAAAATATTCTGCATAGCAGTAGTGTTTTCTCAAGAGGAGCCACTCATAGGCTACTCCCTTCAGATACTATTTCAAGGTACTTGTAGGAATCCATGCAAGGTGTTATAAGGCTCTCATTAAAGAGCATTCCCATGTCATCTTGAAATTGTTACCAAATTTCATCTTACGGTAAGGTTAGTTCAATGAATATCCTGAAACTCAAACTAGATTGTGTTTAAATCCTTTGAATATTGAAAAATCATTCTATGTTTCTATGAATATTCAAAAATTTTTAAAAAATCATTCTTGTGAAATCAACAGCATAGCTTTCAAGAGAATATGGGGCAGGAGTATTACATGTGCATCCTTATTTCCTGCCAACAAAAAAAAAGCATAACAAGCATTGAGTCCAAGTATAAGGTTCTTCTGAATAGCTCATGTTTCTGAACCACCACTCTGCCAAAGACATGGCAGAATTAAAACAAAGGAATAGTCAAAAAGAGGCCAAATTTGTATACCAATTTAATAACACGTTTCTGATTATGACTGCATCAGATCTCTTAGAGAAAAACACACTTCAAGATGAACCTCTTAAGAGAAGTTCTTTGCTCATCCATGTTAGTCAGAAGCTGGCTCACATACTACAGCTTTTATCTCCTTCCAAAACAGGAAGTAACCAGAAGTTTAGAAGATTTCAGGACATCAAGAGATTTTTAAAAGTTCATCTTTCAATGCAGTTGACAAATTCAAAATATAAGACCAACAAGCTCAAAAACAAAGAAAAGAAAAAGAGCTTCCAATTCCCCTAATTAAAAAAGCACCACTTCTTACATTTTCAAGGAACATCCAAGACATTTCCATTGCAGCTAAAGAAAGATGAAGCAAAGCAGACTTCCTGAATCAGAGAATATGCCTATTACTCACTTGGATGTGGGTCACTTTAAAGTTAACAGCCTGGACATTGAGAAAAATCTGTTGTTCAGCATGGATTCTTCATTAGTTTTCTTGATGCCCATTGGGTAACCAGACAGAACTCAACAGGACATTCTACTTCTGGTCATTCCTGGATATTCTGGTCAAGCTTCACTTCTGTTGTGAAGGAAATAACAATAATACCAAAGATCCAGGGACCATGCTTGTGCTACATCTTCAGGATCATTTGGTTTTATTCTTAGACCAAATTTTAAAGCCTACATATAGCAGCTACCCACCTTAATACATTTTCTATACAGATACAAAAACCTTCAACTGAGAATTCTAGAGCACTAAAAAGAGAAATAAAAAACCGAACTCTGTACCAAGCTTCCCAGCTGTCATTATTTCCAAAGCTATTACTCAGACTACATGTCTTCTACAGACAAAACTGCTGAGCTGAATATTAACTATTCTTAGCCAATTAGTTTACTAAGCATTCCATGTGGAGCCCTACTAAAATTGTTTAAGTGCCATTATAAAGACAGACAGTATCAGTAACTTCTCCGTGCATTTAGTTATGCCTGAAAAGAAGCTGTATTCCTTCAAAGAGATATTCTTTGAAAGGAAAACTTGATATGCAATGTCTTTATTGAATAAAGGCTTTGGTTTTGCTTTGGATCAAGAGAATTTACATTTCTGATCATTATTCTAATGCAGTAACATCAAGTACCAGTTTGTTTTAAAACACCACATCTTTGTTCTGATAAAAATTCCTCACTTACGAAGAGTTATGGGAGACTACTAATCCTAAAGATGAAATCGTAACATTTCAAGGATGCATCTAAAAGTCATTCTGCTATTCAAACTAGAACCAAAAAGAGAATAAACTAATTTTCAACAAACTTAAAAGACCTACTAAGAATTACATTTAATTTCTAAACTAACAGAGGAACATGTAAGTTGTTTCAGACTAGGTACAAACAGTTTATAGATTTTTTTTTTTAATAAATCACTGCTAGAAACACCACTTTGCACAGAACCCATTCATCTTCAACTACACAAACCTTCTGTTAAAGCTATCAAACTAATACACAAAAGAGAACTATTGCCTTCCAGATACTGAAAAGTATGGGTCAGACTACTGAATTATTTAGTCACCTGTATTCAAGCAGTAAGTACCAGCTAAAGTTTCAGTGCAAATTCACTTCAAAATTCATGTGTAGAATTAGTATGTTGGCATCAAAGCTTTGTATTCATTTAGTGGACATTTATTTCTACAGATAAAAACAGTAAATCATAAAGCAACAGACCTAAAAGTCTTTAATCAGACTATTAAATTATAAATACCAGTCTACAAAATCAAACAGTCTGCTTATATATTTTAAAGAATCCTAGTTTGCATACCCATGAACAAAATGCAGTCTTATGCTGTTCCCTGGAGCTCGCTCACGTCTCTTAGAAGCTGCACTTTTTCTTTTTTCTTTGCATTGCTCTTTAAGTTGAGGTAGATCTTCTTTGTAAACCTTTAAGAAAAAGCATACTTAAAAATTAAAAGATTCATCAGAAAAACATGTTTCTGTGAATTCAGCCACAGTTATCACTCATGAAAATGTTGCTCTGACATAATTGAAAGAAATCCTCCAATACCTGTAGCCAGCAATTGTATAGTGCAACTTGGTTTTAAATTGCATTCTTGGAATACATGTAATAATTTTTCTCTCTGTTAATACTAATATTAATTAATATCTTACTTGCAATTATTAATTAATCATTGTATTTTAATAACCTTGATCTTTTCAATGGATCAGCTAACAAAAATTCCAAAGGTTTTGGTCAGTTCCTGTGCAGTCTCCCCAGTTTTGAGATTTCAACAGTCTTCATAAACAACCAACTTAAACCCTGGGAAGCTTCCAACTGCCATTGAAACTAAAACCTTTACCTGTCGACGATAGGTGATCTGTGTCTCTTGTTCAATCTCAGAGTCCAGCTCTGGAACATCAGACTGATCTGAATCTGATTCATCACTATTAGAATCAACCAGACTCTCTGTCACCAAGAAAACAGAAATAAAGAATTAAGCAACCTAAATTACAAGCCAGAAAGTGTTTAAAGTAACTGCTTAAAGTTTCTGATTTGATAACGAATGCTTATATTAATTAAAACATAAATTATGCTAATAATTGACAGGAACAATTCTGCTGCTACATAAGTAATAACCTGCTACATAAGTAAGTACGATAATTTTGGGTGTTGGAGTGAGTTAGTTTTCATTATTTTAAATTATTTCGTCAGCTTTAATGTTAGGAGGAAAGGAAAAAAGAAGATAATGAAACAATGAGCATAGAGCAGAAATTAAGACTTGCACAAAATTAACAAAGGGTCCAAAGAGAAACTTATGTTAAAGTGAGCCCCTGATGCAAGTAGAAATTCTTCAAGTAGGTTAGGAGAGGAGGGAAAAAAATCACAGGTGGGGAAGAAAGGGGCAAAATTTTTTGCGACTGCAGAGAAAAAGGGTAGTCATGTAAAGTCTGACACGTAGGAAGAGCCTATTATTGTTTCCTTCTGCATTTGTCACTGACAAGTTCAGCATTGCATCTGAACTCATTTACCTATTTGCTGGACCCACACTGATACATATTCATCTGATATGAACAATTAAATGGTGAAAAAGCCTATTTTATTTTAACTCTATCAGCTTATTTCCCCAAAGGATTCTCTAAATTCCTGTAAGAATTTCCAAGGGAGGCACTCAGTTAACTGTTCTGATTTTAGGAAACTCAGTCATGAGAGTAATTGTTGAAATAGTCACTAGTGGAAACATGATCTTCATTTTTTCTCAAACGTAAACATCTATATTCTCCTTTAAAAAAAATAATTAAATAATCAGTTATAATACTTAAATTATCATGTAAATACTTCAAAATTTTAATCAAATTAGTATAAAAATCTATTTTTCCAGTGACACCTGAGCATCCAGTTGTTGTCAATTTAGTGAAGTATGATATGTACAGAATTCAGAAATTTGTATCTAAGATCTGAACTCTTAAAACTTTGTTCCGCCAAAGAAACACAGCAGTGAAGGGTTTTTCACGCTTGCTAGCCTGAACATACAAGGTACTGGCAAGTATTGGGCAACTCTATCAGGTGCTTCGGACACCTGCAAAGTTTAAAGAACAACAACGGTTGTAATTGTGCAGACTGACAATTTTGAGTATTTATTTTAATACCTGCACCAAGGAATTTTACTTCTCTTTTAGCCCCCCGCATTCCACCCTTTTGTTGGTGGGTTTTCAGTTAGTTACTTACCTTGGGGTGCTATATGAAGAGTGTCCTTCAACTTGCGGTCGGGGACAAACTTCCACTGAAAGACAGAATGATCAGCTCCCCCAATGGAAACAACCCACTGGTGATCATGAGACCATCTGACATTTGTCACGTGAGCAGAATGACCAAGATACCTTTTAAACTTTGCTCCTAGAACAAGAATAAAAATCTCTCTCAATATTTTTGAAACAAATGCTTCAGAAGCACCTCAGAAAACCATATTAAGGAACCCACAAAAAAAGTAGTGTCTAATAAAGATATTCTAATTACTACTGGTATTTTAATCAATAGCAACAACTTCTCGCAGTTTTCACAAATCTTAATCTGTGTATAAGATACATTTTTAAGTTTAGGTTCCAAAATACAATAACTTGAGCAAGTCAAACACAAGAACAGAAGACATATGATAATGCTACATTGAGGTGTACTAGAGGTTTTTAAAATTTCACTGTATTAATTTTATTTTACTTTTTACAAACCAAGATTTTTACAATTATTACTTCTACTTTGAAAAAATATCGTTATTTGAATCATGTATATTTAGGTCTGTGAAAACACCCCCATATACATGCTTGTAGCACGCGTTCCCACTGTACAATCCGAATGCTAAGCGCTTCTGGCAATTCATCTCCTCCCACGTTCAGCAGCAGAACTGGTAGTAGTAGTACAGCTACATCAAATTAAGGTTTTCACTGCTACATAATTACAACACAATCATGGGATAAATTACTCCTAACAGCACTCCATCATAAAGATATCTTTTTTGACCAGAAACACTTCATTGTTTCAGAGCCATTTGAAAAACTTCATTCTAGCCATGTTTAATGCTGGCTACAACTGCATGGATGGGTCTTAGGATACGTCTTCAAGATGTATGTACTTAAAGAAATGTTTTGGGTGTTGTGTTTTTAAAGACTGATATTCCCCAATTTTTTAAAACTCTTTTTGCAAAAAGTGATATTAAAAATTATTTCATTTTCCAGTCTTCTAATACATTTTTCTTGAATAGCCACAATTTAAAAATACGTGTAAAATTGAATTTAAAAGGCACTACCTTTTCTTAGACACGGGTATCGAAAGAGCTTTACTATTCCATAATCATCAGCTGTAACCATAACTTGCCCAATAAAATTCGCATCCACAGAATTTATATCATTTATATCTGAATATTTGGGCCAGATTCCATTAACTTCAACACCAGAAACACAGGTCCATGATGCCCACTGAATGCCTTTCAATTCCTCCTTGTTTGTTACTTCTTTTCCACCTAAGCAAAAAATAAAGAGCCATTTTTCAATATTCACTCATACAACTTTAAAGAATGCAACATTTTAAAAAAATTCTCTAAAAATCAAATCCAAGTGCAACAGAATTAAAAACTGATTTCTGAAACTGTCCTGCTCTGGTACGCCCTATTACGACCAATAGTATTAGTAATAAGGTTTCTCAAGACCTTTAACAGATTTAACAAAAGATCATAGGTTTGGTATTTTATAGTTTTTATTATTTCTTGGCATCTGCTTGAGGCTGTGTTATCGTTTAAATGTTTATCAAAAATACATGTAATCATTCTAAGATAAAGTTCATAAAAAATTCTGTTGCTGAATGATTCTAGAAATTTGGATTATTTAGAGCAAGAACTGAAGAACTCTTTTCTGGCCACTGTAAATTACTAAAAATACCAATTTTGTGCTTAGATCCTTGTAACATTATTTCACACCAGCTCTATCTGTAATGAGATTGATGCAACCCCACAAAGTAAGAACTGAGGAACTGAGTCAGACCAAAGGCCCATTTAATAAATACTTGTCTTCTGGAAAGGCCAGAAGCCAAGGGCTGGAGCAATGCAAGAATGGTGCAAGCAAATGTAAAAGCTGAGTCAGACTACACACACACCTGTAGAAGGTGAGCAGGACAGCAATTCACTTCTCAGCCTTTCAATCACTAACCCATGGGAACAATGATTACCAATACTGCAGTAAGTCTGGCAGATCTTGCACCAGACAACTGTAAGTTCCTTAATTCATAGTGGAATTTCAATTGTTACACAATTTGTTCATTATTTTGAAATATTTAGGAGATTCCTCTAACTCCACTGACTTTGCTAAACTTTGTTCATAAACAAGGTGTCACAATCCCACATTCTAACATATGAAGGAACTCCAGGTTGAAACTGTCTCTATAACTTCAAATCACTCCTCCCGTGTGTATTTGCTACTGTCTAATTAAATTCTCACTATCTTTTCTTACACTTCTTCTGTTGCATTCAGTGCACAGAAACAAACTTGTGCAGAGAATGAATAAGATGCTTCAGCAGAGAGTCACAAAAAGCTCCAAGGATCTCTGAATAATGTACAGTGCAAAGCATAAATCCTGTACAGCAATGAAGGGACAGCATAAAAAGTGGTGATAATACACAGTTACTACAAATACAAATACTACAAAGATGAGTGGGAAGAATACAGAATGATACTTTGTAAAGATTTTATGCAACAGACAGAAGTCAAGCCTTGTGATGAATACTGCCATTGGCATATTCTAATAAGGACTACTAAAATTTCAAGCTTTAAGATCATAATATGTGCATAGGCCCTCTACAGAGGGAACTACCTTGATAGAAATTATTTCTATCAAGAGTATGTGACAATTCAGTCAAGTTTTCAAGAGAATTGTCTTGAAAACATTTGCAATAATGGGGTTGTCACAAAGTTCCTCACTGTAAAAGCTCTTTTAAGATTAATTCCTCTGTTGCAAACATTGTTCAAGAAAACCAAATGCCTCTCTGAGCTGCAATGTACTGATTTTTCCACACATTTTAAAAACCATTCAGTGCAATCAAATGATAATTCATTTAATATCCAAGCTCCATAAGTACAAAACTATTAAGCTATTGCAAAATTTAATTTAAATGCCACATTTTAATTCTTCTAAAAAAAGGAGTAGCAAAACTTTATTTTGAGAAATTAAACCAGATTATCATTAAACAGTTAGCATCTCTAGTATGAAAAGATGCATTGGAAAGAAGTGTAAACGTGTAAGAATAAAAATATTTCAGTAACTTTGCCAGAAAAATGCTGTACTTATTCAAATGTGGCAGATACTTCCTATGAACTTACAAAAAACATCCTCTATACCCCAATGCTTTGAACCAGGATTTACATAGGGCTTTTTTTACAAAACCACTATATGTTATTTCTGTAATAAGTAACAAATATCATGAAGGCAACTCAGAATCTTACTTGGCATTCTGTAAAAAAGTCTCTTTCCATTGCCATCATTGGTCTGTAAGTATTTACTGTCTGAAGACCAATCCATATGCGTGATGAAGCTTAAGGATCCAATACATTCCCCAACTTTCTTGTATCGCTGAACAACACCATATATATCCACAGAGCTGTCATTGGAACCAACAGCTAGGAAATTCCCATCTGGAGAATACTTGAGTTCATGAATAGCTTCTTTCCTGTCTTTGATATGAACAACCTCAGTCATATCTCTGTAGTATGAAAGAAAGCATGTCATAAGTAGAGAATAGCCTCATCACACTGCCAAGTTCCCCGTCTGAAAAACGAACAAGATTGTGAAATTATATATTGGACTTAGCTATCCTGCGTGCAAACACAACACTGCTGTTTTCAGAGTTGGTTATGGCTTCATGGAGAAAAAAGATATGGAAACAGTGACACAAAAAGGTGCTTCACTGGGCTGACAGACAGCTAACAAAAGGAACTGTTCAAACTGAGTCCACGAGAAAATTTCATCAGGTAGATGATGAGATCTTTATTCACCCAGGGAAGGAAACTTCACTGACATGAGACATGGATCTCATTTTCCCTTTAAAATCGTGGGATCGCAGCAGCACAAGACAGCACTGGTTTTGCATGCATGATGTGCTGACATCAGAATTCCAATACATGGAAACAATTTAGGAAGTAATGAAAATTTATTTCTTATTAATTAAAGCATAATTAATGAATCTAAAACCTAAAGAAAAACATTTCGTAGAACACTGCCACTCTCTGCAAACAGACCAATATACTTTTTCATACGGATTGGTATAGATCAGCATGAACACATGAAGCACACATTAAAAAAATCTGAGCACCCTCCCCAATTAAAAACAAAACAACAAGTGATCACCTGCATGGCCACAAGAGTATCAATATATTAATAATGTATCTATTTTTAATTTCTGTAACATACCTGACCCGAAGCACAGTGAAAGAGCCATCCTTCATTCCGAGAGCAAGATGGATTCCATCAGTACTAACCGCGGCACAGCGAATGGGTTCCTCCATGTTGCACCGGGCAATCAGAGCATGGTCTATTAAACTCCAAATTCTAAAATAAAGTAATTATTTCAAATGTAAAAAGGGGTGTGCAGCTATGTCATAGGTAAGATGAAGCCCATAGTTTCTGCACAATGCTTGACACAGAAGCGTCCTATTTTAAAATAATTTTCCACGAAGAAAATCTAAGACAATTCATAAGTGTGAATTTAGCATACAGCAAGAAATATTCTTGTATTTTAAGAGGCAGGAACATCTCCAGTGGGAAAATGTGGGGACTGGTTAATTTTATTTTCTGAATATAAAAAATGATAGCATATGTCAATATATACTTTTAGACCACTCCTGCGAAAATGCCACTATTTTGCTAATCATTATAGTCAAAAACATTAAGTAACAATTAAAGACTTTGATCAGCATAAACAACTTTTCCGATTAAAAAGTCATTATTGATAACTCCTTTTAACTAATAATATTATAATATGTAAGTTTTTACAACAAGGTAGATCACATCTATTACTTACAAAACATATCTGGAATTTTAGAGTACTATTTCAATATTAATAATTGAATTGCTGGGTTGCTTAAGTGTGTTACACTTCAGATACTTAACAAAAATGCCAACACATTTAACTTATAAGAAAGTAAAAGTTGTTTTGACCCAAAAAAATAGAGATGAACACGTAAAAGGGAGTACTTTAGTGGGCTTTCTGAGCATTTATATTCTGTTTACAATGCATACACTAGGTTTGATGAAATTCACACATTAAAAGTTAATTTCCAGCATTTGAAAAAGTAAATATGGTAAGAGTAAAATGTGTAAGTTTTTATCACAATCTTTTCATCGCAAGCTGTGCATGCTTAACATAACTCCTGAAAAGGAAAGACTTAAAGGATACTTGTCTCTGAGTGCTCAATGTTAGCCTAAATGAAATGTTTTCAAATTTCATACATCAGAGGTGTGAAATATATACTTCCACTGTATTTTATTACTGGAGAGCACTAATTTCCTACGTAACTTAACTACAGAAGTACATCAATGCCACATTTTAATACCTTTAAAATATATACATTTTAATTAGGTTCCCTACAAAACGAGTTGATTGTATAAAACCATATGCAGTTTAACAAAGAAACAAAATTTAACCTGACTGATCGATCATCGCTTCCAGTCATGGCCAGGGGTTTTGTAGGATGGACAGCCAAAGCCCACAGCTCTCCTTCGCAGTGCCCCTGCATTATCAGGAAAGGCTTATTACGCTCATGCACCACAATTTCAAAAATTTCACTATCTTGTGTCCCAACGAGTATATGGTCTCCTCTCCAGCAAACACTTCTTACAGAGAGACCTGTAAAAGAGATTATTACTGAGAGACACATCCTCTGAACATGTAAAGCAAAGGTAAAGTAAAAATTGACAAAGCATAAAAGCAAGAAAACGTCAAGAAGCATCCATATACCTTCTCTTATTCTTGGATTTACTTCTTTTACTCTTTCTATCTTTTTCATAGATAGTGACATACTTGCCCTTGGAACATAAATTTTTTAAGCTTAGTATTAAAAAATTGCTAAAATAGAATGTGAGCCTTATTTTAATAAAGGACAAATACAGTACTGACATTTGAAGCTGAAATTATGCCCTTACTATCTTTACATTTCAGCAAAGGTAGCAGAGAATAAAAATGGCAACTTCTCAACAAAGCATGGACCTCAGTACTATGTAGGTGAACCTAAATTATATATGCTGAAAGAAGCATCAGTGGAACAAGCCTTATGTGTAAGACAGTCATCCAGCCCAATTCCTTTTAACATCTTAATAGTAGATAGAATTATTTTTTCCCACTAAACAAAAAATAACAATAAATCAAACTGAAACAACTTATAGAGAGGTGAAAAAGATTTATGATGGAATTTAACATGCATTCCTAACAACTTTTTTAAGGAATATTAGTTCCTAAACAATTAGTTTTTAGGCTTACAGTGGAGGTAAGCACCCACGGGCTTTGTTTGTAGATAAGGTTGGGAATCATAGCCTGTGAGTTAGGAGAGTTTACACTGAGAAGCCAGTCTTAGAAATGAAGTGTCTTAAAACAGGCTGTATTTTTAACATTCTGATAATGTAACTTAATGTTGCCAATTTGAAATGCACATAACCAGATGGTAGCAATGCCTAATTTAACTCACTTTGCCAAATCACTGATTTTTGTGGAGAATAGCTCAAAAATACCTTTGAAAAACTACTCTGGATTAATATGTGAGACAAAATTATATCTATCAGATAAGAGAAAGGAATATTGTAGTGGTCAAGGTTGAAGTACTTTTGAAAAATATTTTTATCTACGTAGAGGGAGAGGAAAAGCCCAATGTTATTAATTTTACACTGGAAAAAAACTGCACGACTCTCAAACAGAGAATGGTGGGTTAATGGGACAGTCTGGCGCGTCTGCATGGATGTTTTGATTCTGACAAAGCTAGCTCTCAAAGGAAAGCTCCTGATTGTGTCTATTTAACATGCTTTGCATTACAAGGTAGCCTTCAAATGCAAAAATAAAGAACTCCCTCCACATTATGCGAAACAATGTGCTCCAGGAGTGCACTTAGTGCACCCCAACTGCAATGCAGTGCTCAGTCTACTGAACCAGACTAGAGCAAATGCCCCTCAAACACCCCTCAAAATGCGCATCTCTTGTGCTACTTGAGCCCCCCACAGCATCTCTTTTGCTTTACAGATTTGATCTGTTGATTGTACTGCTGAATATAAACACCTTACCATCCAGTCCTATAATTTATACAGTATATGGCTATACTCTCTACAATGCTTTAAAAATAAAGAAACAACCAACCAGAAATTTGTTGAAGGATGATTAAGACACCTGTTTCAGTAATTTGGAACTTCTTGTGGTGGACAGAGACATTTTGAAAAACAATGTGACTACTTGGAGGATATATATAGAGTATACCAAGAGGTAAGATATTGGAATAGCAGAAAATGCAATTAAGAAAATGAGCAAGAGGACAGGTCATAAAGGCAATCCTCAAAAGTATATAAGAAAAAGAGTGAAGGAAAAAAGTCAGGAAACTCATTTTATTCAAGATAAGATACTTAAAAAACCTACTTGCTCTGTCATGGGCATTTGGCAAGGCAAAAGTTTATGGTACAAGTCTGTTACATCAAAAGTAAAGGAGACAAACTGGAGTGGAGAGCAAGTTTGAAAGAATGAAACGGAATGAAACAGCTTACAGCTACATCCATCAGAGCTGTGAAGCAGTAGCTGAGTAAATTTAAATGTAAAACACAGCCACCCTACTGCAGGGCATATTTAAAATGAAATGTATTTCATCTTGTTGCAATACTTCACAATCTTGGTGAGAATGCCATGTCAGTTACAGCATACAAAGACTTCACTTGTAATTAGTTATGTATTGACCGTGAGTATCTGATTGCTATCAGACATTCTAGCACATATTCAAATTCTTGGCAAGATATTAGAAAATAACAAAAGTGACTGGAGGCGAAGAAAACCAAATGCCAACAAAAGCAATATTGTAAGTGACATGAGCGCTTCAGTATATGTTTGTATTCTTATCCTAAATCATTACAGCAACAATATCTGGAATACTCTATGCCAAATTTTAGCATGACATGAACTGTAACTAAAGTCATAGTTACAAGTAAGCAGTGTTCTAAGTTCCACAAAACTGTAGATAACATCCAAACAGTTTCAATGAAAATCTGGATAACTAGCAAATGAAATTTTTGTACTCCACTGTTTTACACTGTAGATCTGCCTCTTTCAAGTTCTCTTAAAGCATTACTGTTCCCTGTTAAAAACTGCTGTGCCCTAAAAATAATGTGGATAAAAAAATTAAATCTGTGTGTAAATCTTCATCATATGTGGGTTTTTTGTAACAGTAATTGTGACCTTCATACTAGTGGGCATGATCTATCGTATTTCTAGCAAATAGTTCATGGTAACATACATAAAACAATGTTTTTAGGTTTTTCTTTTCTTGTTCAAAACACTGATAAATTTCCTATCTTATCGGTATATTGAAAGCGACAAACTTCTCTTTACCTTTATATCCCTGGTCTGTTTCCCTGAGATCAATCACAGTAATTGGTTTAAAATTTAAGTCCCACAAGCGAACACAGCCATCTCTGCCACCAGTGGCAAACCCCTCTTCACACGCATTCATGCTGAAAATTCCCGCCTAAAGGGAGAAGAAGGTTATTTTTAATGACATAGACAGATTAGAGAAAACCGGTATGCAACTAATACAAGCTTCAATTACGAGAGAGTCAGGAAAGGAAACAAACTCAAAACAAGCAGAATTAACAAGAAGTGATAAACATAAGAGAATTGCTTCAAGAATGCTTTCATTCTGATGATCATCATCATAGTGACGCTGCTTCTTATCCCTAGAAAGAGCTTAGTTTCATATCCTCTTGTCATAGGACCTGGTCCAACTAACAAATGTCAGCACAAAGATTTCCCATGATCTCTGTTAGGCTTGGTTTAGGGCCTTTGTTGCTATTACTAAGCTGCTATGCAGCAACACAAAAAACATTTGGGATTTTTTTATATTTTAAGCCAAGGAAGATTGATTTAAAATTTAAGTTTAGAAATAAAATGTAAGAAAAACAGTGATTATGCTACATCATTGAAAAATTAATACAAGCTCTTATTTTAAAGGCGAACATCAGGAAACAAAACCTAACCCATTTTCTTCAACTCACTTGATACAAGATTTCTTCGGGATAACAAAGAGGCAAGAATGACATATGTAGTATTAAAATAAAGACACTATAGCCACTGTGTTTGACTTAACATGATAAATATCTAAATAGCATACACACTACTGGGTTTTTTAAATTACCTACACAGCTCACTAGTCTTATGTTCAGAAATAACTCACACATTTCAGTAAGCAAAGCCACTGAAATGGCAACTTTAGCTGATAACCCGATGAGAAGTTAAAAAAATTCCTCAATATTTATTTAAAGTATGTAATATTCATCTATGACAAAAGTAAACATAAGAGCATTAGAAACAATGAAAGAGAAAATCCGTCTCTAACTCCTGTCCAAAAGAAAGTAGAACAGCCAATAATATACATATTTCTTCTATAATATTGATCTGAAATTTCAGTTTTGTAAAGAAGTAAATGTAAAGTTCCAACAGTTTCTCTGAATAGGTGTCTAGATTTTATAGTAATGAAGCACATTAACCCCAAAGATAAAAGCAATTTGCAAAGGAGGGATTGGCGTTTGGGGGAAAACAAAGCTGTACACTCACAGAACAAATCAGGATACAACGTGACTTGTGAGAATTCTGGGGTACTCTTGACTATTCTCTCCTACCAATACGTTTTTCCTTCTTAAATTAAAACTAAGAAAAATATCATAATGGACTGGTCATAATGAAATACGGATTATGTCTGCTTCTCTAGAATCAGGTAACAAGGATATAATTTTTCCAAGTTGAGAAGAAAGAAATCTCTTGGCTTTCACAGATATAAAAGAAGCCCACTAGAATGCAAAACGACAATCAAAACTAAAAGACTAGGGTAACAGAACTCAAATTTTTTTGCATGGCATGTTCATTCTCAAGAATGAAGCTTTTATGACAGGCCATAAGTTCAGGAACAGTACATGTCTAAACAAAAATGTAGTGGAACTTTTAAGCCATAAGCAGATTAGAAGACTAACTCTCTTTATCTCTAACATCCTGAAAATCCTCTTTCTGTTTCTTTAGGAGCCTAGAGGTTTTCGAGAATACAACACAAACTGTATTTGTTTCTCTCCATGTGTGTCTGTCTGTTTTACTGCATTAACCTTTAATACTGCAAGAAGAAGTCTTATGAGGAGCAGCTGAGGGAGCTGGGGCTGTTTAGCCTGGAGAAAATGAAGCTCAGGGAAGACCTTATCACTGTCTACAACTGCCTGATCGGAGGCTGTAGCCAGGTGGGGGTCAGTCTCTTCTTCCAGGTAACAAGTGACAAGATGAGAGGAAATGGCCTCAAGTTGCACCTGGGAAGGTTTAGATCGGATACTAGTAAAAATTTCTTCACTGGAAAGGTTGCCAGGGATTGGAACAGGCATCCCAGGGAAGTCCTAGAGCGATAATCCCTGGGAGTGTTCAAAAACAGGTGGATGTGGCACTTGTGGATAAGGTTTAGTGGTGAACACAGCAGTGTTAGGTTAGCAGTCAGACTCGATGATCTTGGAGGCCTTTTCCAACCTTTACGATTCTATGATTCTAGTGCCATGGAATAAATAAAAGCCTAGAGGAATTTCAGCTCATTTTGTAGCATATGCTGAATTCTGCCCAAGTTTAAGTCTTTTAAAGCTCTTTTTGGAATGCAATCTTGATAATATAATTATTTTCTCTTCCCTAATAACTCTTATTAGAGAGTTAACTCTTTGCAAAATCCATTATTTAATTAGTCAGTATTAAAAAATAACCAGACATTTGGTGATGTGGGAGCTGGCGGAATGCTCTGAAGATAAGACCAAGTGGATCCAGCATTAATCTGTTTTCCATTCCACAGAATATCCTTATCTTGAAAAGGACATACTGGTTGTCAAGGAGATTTGGCAGATGTGCTTGCTCAATCTCTTGAAATGCAATAGGACACTCATTTCAGTCTTTGTGCCACTGGAATAAGAGAATGAGATTAAAAACTATAAAAATGTCCCTCATTAAGGGGGACTGTAAGTATCTAATGGAAAAAGCTGAGCTTTGCTACATTTCATATAATTGTTAGGTTCATACTTAATGGGGAGAAGACAGATTCTTTACTGGGGTAGCTTGGCCAGTAAATTCTCCACTAAATCTTTCCTTTTAAAAACTCTCAAGATTGTTAACGCAAACCAACTTTGGAGTCTTCATGCTCCTTTAATCCTTCAGCCTGAAATTTTCATTAACATAGTTTGATTCTTGATGGTCAAAAACCCTCTAGCAGTAATGAGAGACAAACAATCACACTGACTTTGTTAGATCCAATTGAATGTGAGCCACAAAGACTGTGCTTCTCAATGAAAATAAAAGGTGTAGATCAAAGACTTCCATCTTAAAAATTATGAAGCTTGGCATACAGACTGCATTCTCCTTTTATAAATTTTTCATTGCATTTCCTAATGAACATGAAAATTCTGGAAATAATATCTCAAACTGATCAGCAGTTTTCTCAGAATGCTGAATATTTCCTGGTTTTCCAACATAACCAGCTTGTATCACATCTGTGTTCCCTCAAATTCAAAAAAAAAAGAGTTGAATGAGTGCAAATAAAAAAATAAAACACCCAGATCGACCAGAAATTATAGCTGAAAGCTGGAGAAGTTTTGAAAAGAATTTGACAAAGATGATCCCTCTTGCATAAATACTTAGCCACTACTTGAATCCAAAAAGTTTCCAGTACTGAGGAAGTTTCTGGTTTTTTATTGTTGCTGGACCTATCTTGCCCCCAATGGACAAAAATCAAGTGTCAATTTATCTAAATGCAGTTGTTTGTGTAAAATCCACCACTCTGACTATGCAATTCCTAAAACACCTGATGACTGCAGTTAGCTACAATTAGGACCAAGCCTGGAAGATCATATGGAAACTTCAGAAGCAACTGAGCAGCATGGAGAACAGAGACACTACACCAACACAAAAAGAACTCCAGTGCCTCCTTTTAACTCCCAGACACACTATAGGACACAGACACATGTAAAGCATGTAAAGCAACACATATGTTGGACACTTACTCTGAGACATTCTCTCTCCCACTGTACACTGCACACTAGGGAAATGGATTGCAAACATTTAAGATCGGTGTCTGTGAGTTTACAGTGGAGAGACACAATACTGTGAAATGTGATCTTCCTGTCTAACAAATCATCCATAAAACAGTTTTAAAATGTGCATGCTACTATAAAAATTAAGAGTAGTTGTCCATACACCTCTCATTGGCTAAAAGAAGTGGGCAGTTACCTTTGAAATCAATGACTAATCTAAGCAGCAGGAGAAAATACTGCATGACTTAAATGTGTTGGTACATGATACCAGCTTAAAACCATTCATTTAAGTTCATTATATTGTTTCTATCTATATTTAATTAGTATCCAGCCGAATGACATAGGCGTGCAATAGTTTTAAGAGCGCCTGTTATTTAACCTCGAGCTTGTTATTTAACCTCAGTTTCTGACATCAATCCACACAACTTTAATGTGTACCTCTGAAACACTATCTCGAAATTAATTATTCATCTGCTGAGAAAGCATCTTATGTACATTTACTATGCAAGGCAAAAGCATAGTACACAAGAATCTTTAAAACATACAGTGGTTTTAAATAAGCATCCAATTTTGGTTTAATATCCAAGTAACATCTTGTGTATGTATCTTAATAGTCATGGACTACCTTGAATTCAGAACACATAAGGTGATAAGCAGAAGATTCTATAATCTGTTCTTTGCACTGGTATACAAATGAGACATCTATTAAAAGATTTTTTTAATTATTAGTCAAGGTATTTATTAACTTTCCAGAGCCAGATGCATTGCCTACAAATAACCTCATGGAGAATTACCATTGCCAATGAATTTACACATGCTTTCATGTTACTGTTTTCTTCCTCCCTTTTAAAATTTTCATTATTAGGATTATTATTTAGGAGGCAAATCTAGAATTGGAGTTTCCCATTGCTATCCATTGTTCCCTGCACATGAACTCTGTGCCTGTACTCCTAAACCCAGCTCATTTCCATATTCTCCTACCTTTCATTCCTACTTCTATATTAAGTGAACTCACTAATCCTCTTCCAACTAATTCTCCAGTCACCTCAACCTATTTGCTTTTAACTTTTTGTTTCTACTCAAACTCAGATAGGAATCTGCAGGAAACTCCACTTTCCTCTGCCTACAGTTCTTAGTATTGGTATGACAGAAAACAGATAATCTGTCTGAATTAAGAATTCTTATTTTGCTTGTTAGTGTTAAAGTTGTTATCTGTTTCCTTGGTTGTTCATACTGGGAGAGCATGGTTTATTTTTCTCATTGAACTATTCTTAAAACCAGAAATGTCTTTTCAGCTAGGGCAACCACAACAAAGAGAACCAACCTTTCAAAAGAACACATCTTCTATATAAATGCAGACAATGTCTTAATAATAACTTAATAAATCTGGGCCTGGACTATTTCTCCACATCACTAATGTACTTTAGAAAGTGTTTTCCAGTATCTCAGCTATCTGCTGTTTACGCTGCAAGAAAAAGAATGATATTTATGCAAATAATGAGATGTTTTCCTTCAGTAAGATTACAGTTTACATCACGCCTGTTGTGAAGCAATGATGCAGGATGGTAAACAGATATGCAGGGATGACAATTCCAACACTAGCACACTGAAGAGAAATTTGTATCAATTCCCTACTACGTGTACACTTCCCCTTCAACAATATACGTACACCATAAATCTTGTTATTTACACTTGCACTTTCTTCAGACAAGAAAGACATAATTTATAATTTATAAAATTAAGTACATTAATTTATTAAGTAGCCATAAAATATCATGATAAAATTTTAGTATGGCTGAAGAGACACTGACATTACAAGTTGCCATATGTTGGGCTTAGAGTAGTCTGTCACTATTATCCTTTAAGGTATTTTTTTATTAAAAAACAAGGTTTCATTTCGTTGGAAAGAAGTTTCCGTATTTTATTGGGATTTTTTTTCCCTTGAAATTGGTGAGATTTGTAGTGACTCTCATGTCTCGTAAAAATGAATTTCAGACATGAACTAGTGTCCCTACTTAATTTTCAGTACTCTAAAGTACAATTCCATTGAGCCTAGATGACAGAGCCAAAAATAGAAGGCTAGATGAGACCTACTCCAAGGTCACCTGAGCTCAGTCCATTGATGTTACTGATGATAAGGAGCACTGCGCTTCAAATTTGATCTTATGGTCAACTAAGAACTGACACAGCACATAAGGGAATGGAGCAACAAGCTCTCATCATCTTATGTTTATCAGTTGCGTCATTTCACACTTAAACAGCTGAAAAGCACTGCATTATTCTGAGAAATAAACTGTTCCAAGTCTAAATAGTCCACATAATATGCAGGACAGCTGTCTCCTAAAGCACCAACAGGACGGGAGACTATTTTGGCATCAGTTTTCTACAGGAGACCAAGTGCACTCTTTCCTGTGGGAATCCAGGTCTCCATATGCAATGTCCAATTATCTTAGGAAAACACAGAAAAGAACAGAACGCTATTGAACACATATAACGAAGACTAAAACCAGATCTGAAGTTACAGAGCAAGAATCAAGGATTACTCAACACCATAAATACCATACTTCCTGATTTATAATTTGGGCCTTCTTGAATAAATTTAATATTTCTACAGATGCATACAGGACAGTATGCTTCTGTGTGTTTATATGGGGTTTTCTATATATATATACACATATATACACTTCTATGTATATAAAGAAATCTCAAATGCAAAATATAGTCTGGAATACGTTTTGCACAGAGATGTTCTTCATAACTTTATCTTTATTCACAACCAGACACAGTGTCATTATGTAACTGTCTGAAAAAGCAGTCCAGTCACTTTTAAATTATTAGTTCATTCAACAAGCTGTGATCATCCTGAATGTATATTTCTAAATTTTTGGTAAACCAAGAATCTTATTACTACAACTGACTGCGACTTCTCCCACACACATATCATTCATCACTTTGTCCCCTCCATTCTACCTGATTAAATCAAAGAGTGACTCTCATACTTCAGTTACAAACATGAGGCCACCCAGTCCAACACGCCAGTTAAAACAAACACATTCTTACAAGCACGAACCATTAACTGTTACTGATTTTTATCTAGAATTTTGAAGCTACAATATCAGAACTCATATGTTTGTTTTTTCACACCATGTTAAATTGCTAATATGGGAACTTCAAATATTATCAAGAAAGTACAGTGCTTTTCAAAACAAAAATTAACATTCAACCAGCAAATCACATAGCTTCATAAAGGGATCTTAGCAGTTTCATGCTTCGTAGGTTAAACCAATCAGAAACTGGTTGGCTTTCTTTTTAAGGTGATACTTGGACAATCAGAAGTCTAATCCCGCATATTACCAATGAGAGGTAATGAGGATTTTCAGAGTTTAGTATGCACAAATCAAATTGCAAACCACAAGGTGGGGTTTTTTTGCTGCCTATTTTAATTACAAACTCATACGCTTTGAAATAACACGGAAAATACAATTAAAACTTACATAGAAAAATTATAATCACTTTATAGTCATATTAAACATTTCAATTAAAAAAAGACATTACCAAGTACTTTGGAAAATTTTTATTAAACTTTCACTGAGATGTCTTCACTTTTCAAAGCTGTCACTGTTCTAAAAAATAATCAAATAAGACATACTGAGTATCACTGAAATCATTTAGGAACACAGACAAGGTGACCTTGCATTGCTCTTTCCAGAAATCTTCTTAACATTTACTAATAATTTAGAGAGAGATACTTACAGCATGCGCTCCCTGTATCGTCCGTACAAGGTTGATTCCTTTCCATACGTATATATCTCCATTCAGTGCACCAGAATACGTCACTTCATCCCTTGCACAGGCGAGGCACAATATAGTCTGGAGATCACCGGTCTTGCCAAAGACACCACGTTTTGGTGTCAATGAATTGCCACACAAGCTCCAGAACTGTAACAAACAGTGATTCAGAAAGATGGCTATTTTGCTAATACCTTATAATTTAATATGTACATCTGAAAGAGAAGAACCTTGCCTGCAAAATACATCACCATTCATCCCCTTTTCCATGCCTCAGTTCTCCAGTCTAACAATGTTTTATGTTATTAACCAACTTTTTCTTTCCCTACAATCAGCATAACAGACTAGTTGGGAAGGAATTTTGGGATATCAGTATTAAACCAAACTAAAATTCTTTCAAATAATAATTAGCCAGTCAGTTGTATTTTCGGTTTTTTTGAAAAGCATTTCATAATAGAATTATCTTATCTTTCTTTGATATTAAACATCCATGTTGAAAATACTGCATTTGTCCTTTACGTTATTTTAGACATTTCAAGATGCCACCTAAGCATGTAGATTTCTGATAAGCCTGACATTTGCTCTGTTCGAAAGCAGCTGGTTTTATTGTAGACTTACTTCTCATCAGAACCATGGATCACACAAAACAGCCATCTGAGGCAGAGATTTTTTAAGAACTTTCTAATAAACCATTAGCATGTGATTGCAGCAACAACACAAGTGTGAATTTCCTCCTAGGTCACCCAGCATGTACCAATGACTCCTAAACTAAAGACATGCAAAGTCTCTTGTCAGAGCACAATACTTGCCAACTAAGTCTCCAGATACACACTGTAGTTTCTGAGATCTCTGCAAACAAAAAGCACTTACACATTCCTTCAAACCCTCCTGTCCAAACACGTAAATGTGCACTGGAAAGTGAAGCTGCTGAAGTAATCCAATGCAAAACATGAAAGCATCACTGCTGACAGGTTACTCTTACATTGTCTCAGCATACACAGTTTCTTGTATGTGTGTTTATGAAACTGCATTTCACAGCAAGGCACTCTATTACCAATAATCAATCCAAAATTCTGAGCAGACTTCAATTAACATGGGATAACGTAAGCGGTTACCATGAACAGATTTTTGTACCTGCAACACTGTAATTGAGAAATAACCAGAAATAACCATTAATGATTAGAATAACTAGTACTGATTAGACAAATCCTAGTATCATAACTAGTTGCGCTGGTTTGGGCTGGGATAGTTAATTTTCTTCATAATGGCTGGTACAGGGCTGTGTTTTGGGTTTGGCTGAAGACAGTGTTGATAATACAGAGATGGTTTTGTTATTGCTGAGGAGGGGTTGCACAGCCAAGGCCTTTTCTGCTTTCCTACTGCCACACTGGCGAGGAAGTTGGGGGTGCATGGCAGGTTGGGAGGAGACACAGCTGGGACAGGTGACCCAAACTGATGAAACGGATATTCCAGACCATGCGGCATCATGCTCAGTATAGAAAGTGAGGGGAAGAAGGAGTGGGGTGGGGGGGGACATTTGGAGTGATGGAGTTTGTCTTCCCAAGTCACCATTACATGTGCTCCTGTGGAGATGGCTGAACACCTGCCTGTCCCTGGGAAGCAGTGAATTAATTCCCTGGTGTGCTTTTCTTGCATGTGCAGGTTTTGCTTTCCCTATTAAATTGTCTTTACCCCAACCCATGAGTTTTCCAGCTTTTACCCTTCCCATCCTCTCCCCAGTCCTGCTGGTGGTGGAGTGAGCGAGCACCTGGTTGGGGTTTGGCTCCTGGCTGGGGTGAAACCATGACAGTAGTATTTTTTTAACTAAAGATTTCAAGACATAGACCATGTTGTTGCTTGAGAAGCAACTACACAGTCACTGCATAAATCAAACACCTAGCTCCAACGTGGATGCGGGTGATGTATCTAAGAAAAGTAATTCCTCAATACCAGTTCACTTGGAATTATCTACATAACTTGATTAAGTACTATTATAATTTGCATAAAAATCATCTGAGAAAAAATACAATAGTATTAAAAACAATTCTTAATATCTGAAAGAACAAGAAGGTGTGGTTTAAGAAAAACACACATCAACAAAAATCTCTTGCCTGATCCAAGTGCCTAAATATCTCCAGAATTCTGATTTTCCATGTTTTCCCAGAGGAAACACCAAATACTTTAAAAATTATGTTGCTATTTAGAAAGGCATTCATAGAGTCTTAAAAGTTGCTCAAACAAAGTTTTGCTTATCTGAATAGGTATGTTTTGACACCGTAAAGCCATCTTAAATATACTAAATCACTGCTGGCAAATCATAGCTTAGTACTGGCATAAAGGTCCTCTTAGAGAAGTAAAAAAAAGATCATTATTAACCAAGTTCACGGAAATCTGTAACTGACATGCTAAACACTATGCCAAATCAGACTTACGCAATCTAGCCAACAGATTAAAGACTTTTTCCAGTAAGCCATTAATACATATTAATCTAAAAGTTCATTGTATAAAAAGCAACACATTTTCCCTGCCATGGGAACCTACACATAACAGCAATACAGAACTTTCAAGCTGCCATCTACTGCTGTTACGTGGTAACACAGAAAACAGTGCATGGGAGAAGACAGTGACTTTGACTGATGTGAAACATGGTTCCTAATCACTGATAATCCTCCTGACAAAGTTAAACCTGAAAAAGAATTTGTTTCTGCACAGCATTTGCTACATAAATCAAACAGAGCATGCTTGAATAAGACATGAACTGTCCAATTTATGAGTCCTATAACAGGTACAGAGTACTCCAAATGACAAAGGTATGAATACAAGCAGAGGAAACAATTAAAAGAAAGAAAAATGCTTGTTCTTTCTCTTCCACTGTCTCCCCATACTCTCTCTAAATGGTAAGACATGATTTTTCAATTCATTTCGCCTCTGTAGTGCAGCAATTCATTCACTGTTCAAGATTCAGAAACCTGAGTACCTGGAGTCACCTTAAACGTGTGCATCCTGTCCCATACTACTTGGGATTTCAAACTGTGTGTTTTAGAGAACCTAAATTTTAAATTATATTACAGTCAATACATACAATGCTACTGACAACTGTTTCATTCCTACTACATTATTTCTGCCAGGGCACGAAGTCTCTCAAGCAGAGAGGGTCTATTTTCCACTATATAGAACTTTTAAAATATCTAGTGTAGTCAGGTGCAATCCACAATCGCAGTTCCAAGAACTAATATTATTCTTACACAGGACCTTCCATATTATCATTCTATATTCCTTTTAGATTCTATTATCATTCTATATTCCTTTTAGATTCTATTTTTATATATTCTATAGAGTATATACTACTGCAGCTTAAATATTTTATAAATGAAGAGTTATTTCATTACCTTGATATGTTTTACGCCACAGCTGACGAGCTTGTTTGGCTGGTATAAATCCCAAGAAATATCAAATATCTGCATAAAAAAACCCAAGGATGTCAGCAGAGATAGCCTTTCTAGCATGGGACAGTTAAAACAGTAAAATCTTTAAGCAAATTAATGGGGAGTCTGAAACACTTTAAATGGATTTATTGGAAAGACTTTTTTATCCTCTCATTCAATACTGAAGTTTCAATACATACCCAATATAGTTATGGTTTTACTTCCCTAGAGTAATTAAAACACATGACAAAACAACATTAAAGTTCATTTACAGACTAGAAAAATTTAAGCAATTATTTGCATTTTGATTTCCCATATGGGGATTAGGGTCTAAGAAGTTTATTAATTCTGCACTTCCCCTACATGCTTACAGTCTCAACAAACCACACACAAATAAATATCGAGTTACACATTTTATTCTAGAAATAAATGCACATATCGGAAATATCTTCACGTCTTGATGCATATCAACTTTTATGCAAATTCAATTTCTAAAACAAAATGGTTTTTGTTCAGACATAGGTCTAGAACGTATATCCAGACATGGTTTAACAAACTAAAATTACATTGACACTCAGACTATTTATACTTACTCTGTCTGTATGACCAGGAGCCATTGATAACAATTTTCCTTTTCTCCAGTCCCATACACAAACCGTGTTTTTCGAATCCAAACCAACTGAGACCAAACGCTAAAAGTGTCCAAATTAAACAAATAAAAATAACTCAATATATTAATGAAAGCTAAAGTAATTATTTGAATGAGTGGTAAAAAATGTGTAACATATCTGAGATAGAAGCAATAGCTCCATTTTGATATAGGAGAAAACGTAAGCAACATCTTATGCCAAAGCATCTTTTCAGATACAACATCATGACCATAAAGATCTTCTTAGATAACAACATATTTCCGATTTATAATGTTTTAGATACATAATTATATATAGCACATAGGGCAAGCAGCAGCCAGGAAACATTTGCAAAAAAGGAATAATCACTGAAGTTAATGAAAATGTATGTGTTTATCTTTAATTACAGGTAACTTGCAGAATTTAGGATTTATTTTACAAGTTCAAGAGATACAGAAAAAATATTTTCTTCAATCTTCTTGGCAACAAACAAAAGATTAAAAACAGTTAAATGCTTTAAAGGTCTTTTGCTTGATTCTTCAAGACACATATAAGTAAGTATTTCTTTCCAAATCCCTTCTCAAACCAGAAGCCAAAAAGACCCCAAACATAATTTCATGAAGTTTTTATTATTCAGAAAGAGTTTGAAGCCAATTAAACTGTAAAACTAGGACAGGCAAAAAGATTATTCCAAGAAAATCCTGAGAAAAATAAAATTCTGAGATCTTCCTATGCTCTGCAGCTTGTCTGGTGTTGACTGTGAAGACACCTTGCATAGATTTCTTGACACAAATCATTGATTAAATGAGCCAATTTTATTGTATCTGTTAACCAGTCAAAATGTTATTTTTCCTATAGAAATTCTCAACAGAAAGACTAACAGGACAGAATGAAAAAAAAAAAAAAGCTGAGTGATTTTGGTTTAATTTTGAAAGAAAATGAGTATTTTTGTTCAGTTTATGCATGAATTGCGCCATCTCGATATTGAAAAACGAAAGTTTTTCAAATCTTTAGGGAAAGTTTCACTGTTCAGCAGTTAATACTTACACGCATTAAAGACAAATTTCATTTCAATTTCTATATAGATTATCCAGTGGGTTTGTAAAAAAAAAACAAACTCCAAACTTGAATAATAATCTTTTTTCCCAAAGACAGAAACCTATTCCAAATAACATAATTCCTTTACTGTCTGAAAAACTCCAAGATTAGGAGAAGAAAAATAAACAAGTTAAATACAATTTCCATCCAGGCTTCCTATTTATTAATACTACAAAAACTAACCTTCCTATTCCATCTTCAAAACGTTAAGGGATTTCAATCCTAATTTGATGTATCTTGACCTTAGATTATGAAGGCCATTCAAGTGAGGAAGTGACACAAGTTTACATGACAAGAACAATACAGAGAAAAGATACGGCTGTGAAGTAGAAATGATGTTCTAGAAAGAAGGTGACTCTAGCTGACTTCCTAAACAATGAGAGGCCATTTCAACAAACTCAGAACTTTCCTACATCAATTGCATGTTTTAACAGAAACAAGTTACAACTAGGCTTTCCTCTTGTGTTCAGTACAGCTCCATTTGATAGTCTCCTAAGGACAGCAACTGGTCTCTACAATACATCCTCACTTAAGAAAACAGCAGTAACTAACAGATATTGACCTTCTTAGCAAGCAAAAGGAACTGAGAATACAGCTAAATCTGAGTATCGCATTGCAAGGCTGAGTGGGAGGGAAAGAAGTGCTTCATAGACCAGGAAAGCACATCTCCAGAAAGGATTTTCACAGTTAAAACCTCTTCAGCTGCTACCTAACATGTGAATATAACCATTCAATTTTCCATTTCTAATACATCAGTCAAGAAAGCCTCTTTACTCAGAGGAGTAAGTGTCTGGTAAAAACAGTCTCCATCATAGGTAGCAGCTCTGAGAACCAATTTACTACTCAGAGAACGATCAATAGCAACAAACTTATAATCCAATGAAACCTTTTTCTTGACTCTTAGATCCAGGATACATGAGTCTGATTAAACAACCAAAATGTGGAGAGCCACAAAATGCATGACAGAGAAGGGGATAGTGCCCAAAGGAGTCCAGGATGAGTAACACAACGGGGCTGCCATCACTATGGGCACAAGACACGGCCATGCAAAGGGGAGGTCCACTATCTCCATCCATTTGGCTTAACCCTGAACTGTGGCCCACAGACCACAAGAATCTCTCTAATACCTCATCTCAATTCAAAAGACTTTTGAAGTTATACTTTTCTTGCCAAATGTGAATATTTGGCATTCATTAGTAATGTAATTGTATTTTCCTCAACTAGAGAACAAGCAGATAAAAACCTGAGATGACACACTTTCTTTTTTTAAGAAAAACTATGTGACAAGATTTCTAATAGATAAACAATTTATTCAGGTGTTTGAAAAAAGAATATTAATTACATACCTGACCATCTAAATCAAAGGCCAAGCAAGCTATACCATGTGTGTGAACGTCCTTCAGAACAGATACAGTTTGCACAGTGTATGAATCCCACACACAGATGTATGGTTCCTTCCCAACTTGACCTGTTGCCACCAACACGCGTTCGGGATGCAAAGCAAGGCTGCCAAAAAAAAATATAAAATATTTTTGCATGAAACTTCTGTATTTGCCTAGTTAGTTGCATTAATTCTTTTCCTTCAAAATTATTTTACAATATTTTTCCATTGATAGTAGATATTAAAAAGTCATTTTGTATCACAGATTCCACAGTAGCTGTAAAATTATCTTAATATAGTACATACCAACATCTTTCTTGAATTTAACTTTCAAAAGCCTTCTACATTTAAATTAATTGCAAAATAGTCAATAATCCTCTGTTCCAAAACTGTTTACTAAATTAGGTCAGATTTTCATGCACTAAGAGAAATACTCTTTTTCCTTTCTTTCTATTTCTTAAAACTTAAAAACAAAAGCAGTGGAAAACAGAAGTTAGTGTTGAACTATCTACACATGAATCATCAATGGAGAGAGATGGGCATCTCCAGAAGTTCTTTATTCCACTAGGAATAAAGAGGGAGGACAGCTTCCTGGAGCTGTCTCTCTACTGACTGTACAGCAACCCAAAGCATGACTAGCTTCGACTAGAGGCAATGACTACACTTTAGATGACCAAACTGAAGAGCAATGAAGATTATCCTAAATGTCTTAATTTTAATATAGAATAATTGGGAATAGCTGGTTTTGAATAATTATTAACTTTCCATATTTCCTAATATTGTACAGAATTTTCTTATAGCTTGTATTTCAGTCTTTCAGAGTGCACTTGAGGACCATCAGAACTGTTTTTCCAAACCTGGGACCAAGCTAGAAAACATGCTAGTCAGCAATAATTCTTCACTTTGTTAATGCCAGCAAGCTGTAAGAGAGGACACAAGGTCTGAGCATCCAGATTTCATACTACAGAAAAATAAGAATATATTCTAACAGAAACCCAAACAAACTACTTGATTACATTCCACACATACTAGATACAGCAGTCCAGAATGATGTAGAAATACAACATGTAAGTCAGGAAGACATAATTTCCAAAGTTAGATGTTTAATTTGCCTAAAAAACTTCCTAGGCTAATGAATATCGGGGTAATGAGTGATCTTGAGAGACTGGTGGACAGAACCACTAATAACACACAGGAAATATATTTATCTTCTCAAAATCACTCGGAAAGGAGAAAGGTTGAGCACTTTGCAAAGGTAAGATGATCTTACACCTGAGCACAGGTTTTGATAAATAAAGTTCAAAGAGTGGAAACTAGGGAAGTCTATAAATATAGACAAAACAGGGAACCAGGAAATAACCAGAAAAAATATCTAATTCAAAAGATGTATACATTTTCCATATACAGAAAGAACAAGAGAAAACCACATTAGAAGATGCTTACTATTTCATGAAGTTTCACTACAGTACACAATACACTTTATATTTTTTCTGTTTTAAAACAGCAGTTCAGCTGGTTGATACCACTTGACAAATTCCACAGGCACAACTCTGAGCAGAACTTCTAACTTCAAAGTTTAAAAGGTAAAAAGCCTCTGAACCTTTCCATTTTTCTTCGGGACTTTCTGCTCCTTGCTACTCCCCATTATACTCAGCACCAGGATAAAGTAACCAACATTTCACCTACTTTGCTTCACTTCACTTCCAGAGCTGTTTCTCTAGTTCTTCCCTTCTTGATTATTTGACAGAGCAACCTCACAATTAAAAAACATTGCAGAAAGGAGCTGGCAGGCAAAACTTATCACATTTCAATTCAGTTCTGCCACCTAATCCTGACTAACACCTGCACATCTCCCAGAGCACACAAAGGCAGACGGTGTACTCACAGGAAAAAGGAAAAGCATCTGCAGGGAGGGATAACGGTGCATCCAAAATGATCTAATTTTTAGAATGGCACCACAGAAAGGGAGCGATTAGACCAAATGGACAACAAAGACATTTGAAAAAGGAAGTGAGAAGAACAAGCAAGAAAAAAGAGACAGAAACTAAGAGGAAAATAGAAAAAACACAGGAGTCTCATGTCCGATTCACCACCTCTTCAATCCTGTCCTTATCTGTGCTACCAGTGCATTGCGCATTTTCAGACAGGCAAAAACCACCCCACAACTACAACAAAACACTCAGGCACCACCCTGGACACACATACAGGCAAAAGCACCCCCACACCACACCTTACAAAACTATTTCCAGCAACCAAAAATTAGCTTTGTATGTTTTAAACTAAAGACCTGAGTCTGTAGAGAAACACAATGCATCAGAGGTGGAAGGGACAGCAGTAAAGGCACTGTCATGGGAAAGGACATTGTCCTTAGCCCAAGCATAGTGACTAATTTCATTCGAAGAATATTAGGTAAATATAGAGAAGGCTTCCTCTATTTATAATTAATTAATGGCAAATAATTACAAATAATAGAAATATCACAGTATCAGTTCTTTCTATATCACAATACAAAATACTGGCTTAAACAACTGAGCTAAAATTCTGCCTTGATATGGGATAGTAAGGCAGCAAAAATAAAGATCAAAACCCTGTATTTTAAATCACAACAGACAACACTGTAGAATTACCAATGTCCTTCCCTATCACTTCAGTCTCTATAGTAAACTGCTAACAACTTTTCTAGCAAGCTTTTTTTAAAAATGCAAATATGTTGAGTTTTCAGAGAAACTGATTAGCAAAGCTCTTAGCAGTGGCTGAAGAAACACGTACCTGAAAACACCTTTCCTCGTATTTTCTTAGAGACCAAAGAGTGAAGGACAGCTTAAAGCACTACCTCTAAGTATTCTATCTCACAAGCTGTCAGAATAGATGGAAAAAAAGAAGCATGGAAAAAGTCAAGGGACTACTATTTCTATTACCAACACCAACCAAATAACTGCTACACTTATTCACATGATTTTCATATAAGCCATGAATGATAAGACAATGTTTTTCCTTAATACTCAAATCTTGGCTATTATTAATCCCATGGGGCACCATGCAGAACTACAGATTTGAAATTTTGGGTCCTCATCAAAAATCAAGGATTAGACTCCAATTTTACGCAATATGGTGACTCTTCTCAGTTCTTTCATCGGACTACGAGTGATTAAGCAATCCCTATAAGCATAGCAATTAAAACAAAAAAACAGTATCTTGATCTAACCTCTAGAGTAAAAGCATCAATACAACTCACACACTTAGGAATGGTTTTTGTTAGAACAGCCCTGAGCAAAACACTGTAAGTAGCTTCCTAGTGCAGAAAGAAAAAATTCAACTAGAATGGGTGCCCAGAAACGAGTAACGATAAACGCTTGCCATACACGGACTATACGAACTTGTGGGTGTGATGCAGTTAACAGGATCAAACAATGAGTTTGAGCTCTCTGGATACTCTGGGTAAGATCTTCAACACATCTCTATTGAGGTATTAATGTCATACAACTCTTGGGATGGTATCTGCAATAGCTGCTTGCCATTCATCCATTCAGTTCCTGAGGTCAGGCAGAAAAGTATGAGTATGGCTCAGCTCTAAGGGCAGCTTTCAAATCTGTTAGTGTGGGACCTGTGGGCTTAGGTACAGAGTCCCTCACAAATATTTTCTTGCATTTTTTTTTCCTTAGGGAGAAGAAAGAGATTGCTTAGTGGCATAAGAAGCTCGGCACTCAGAAGAAGAGAACTCGTGTTCCCTTTACTATCCTGGTAATGAGAGCTGGTATGACCTATCCCGGTTAGACTGCTAAAACTGTGCTTGCATCTAGCCCACACAGCTAGACTGTACACTGGTGCCTGATTTCTTCCCTCTTCCTTGAAGGATGACTAAGCTGATGAATGAGATATTGCTGCTTGCCCAAAAAAGGAAACAGATATTCCTAATGAGATGAGTTCCTCAGACCTTCTTGTTTGCCTCTGGCGTTTCTGACCTGGGCTTTTCAACAATAGATGTTAGATCTAATGTAGTGTCTCTGAAGAAGTAGATATGTAAGAACATGTCCAAAAGGCAAACACGATCATGAAGAAAAGGGGGTATTAAGCTAACAAACTGCTAAGTCAAATTAATTTTTAAATTGGCTCTAGAACTTAGTACTTCTCAGACGAGTTCAGAAACAGAAAATGCAAAAAACTTGCCTGTCACTATTGCAACACACCAGATAGCTGGACTTGTAGTGAACTGAGATTTCCACTGGTATGTCTGAACAACAGGTCTTTTCCTAGCCAGATATTCAAAATGAGCTGAAATGCAGTAGTAGAGTTTTAACACTTTACTGAAAAGGGATATGTTTCTCACTTCAGTACGTTCAAGCTCCTCTTTTTAACGCATACAGAAAAGGTTCTTCCTCCCTTCTAGACCAATAGGTAAGCATTTCCCAACATTTTGACCAGATCCATACACTATGCAAGACCACTGCTGGATTATTATATTAAATACTAATGGCAGCCAATGAAAAAAAAAATAAAAGCTGCCCATGCTTTTTTTGCCCATGAAAAAAAAAAAATAAAAGCTGTCGTGTCTGTGTGGAAAGAGACTAGAGACATGGACAAGACCCTCCAATTTGTGTGAGCTTTGTAGTGGCAGGGGATCCTGAAGCAGAATAGTCAATAATAAACTACTTGATAATAAAAGAAATTAAGATTTTTTTCATCTTTACTTGGTTTGTGCTGAGCATTAGCAGGCATTGATTAATACAGACAAGCTGCAGACAAGGATACAGTATTAAAGATGATGTTTCCTTAGCAACAATATTGGATGAAAATCCAAGAATATATTCATGTGACTACTCCTGAGCTTCATAAAACTAGGGCACCAGTAAAAATGCACAAAAGAATACTGCAGAAAAATAACATCATCTCAGACGTCTATTAATTAAGACTTAATTTCGAGTGTGAAATTGTTTCTATGCTTAAATAAAGCAAAATATTTTCACGGTATGTTTACAGACATTTTACAGAAAGTTGAGAATATTTTCTTATTTGCTGTCATTTATCCCTGTTTCCCAGAAAAAATAACAAGGGAAGGTACAAACCATTTCTGTCATACTATTTAAGATCTTAAAGCAGAAAAAGCTGTAATCAGCAAAACCTCTCATCAAAGTTTTAACAGATCGAGTCATAGCACAGTTACTTTCCACAGACAAAACAAAGCAGTACTCATAATGGAGCATCACTACTGGCCTTCCATACAGCTATTGCCCCAGTGCCAATAATGTCAAATATAGCTTTCTGAAGATTCCTTAAATTGCACAAGCATCCAGCTCCAAAGTCTGAAGTGGAAACAGGGACAGTGAACTCAAACTGTACATTGCTTATTCCCAGCTGCAGTTCATCCCACTACCATTCAATATTTTCTCCTCTTTGATCTGAATGTTTTTAGATTAACAAGAAACATTTATAAACAACGCAAAGAATCCTAAAATTTGCTTTGGTCTTCTATTTGTTCCTGAACTCCACAGAAGGGGCAAAAAAAAAGAAACCAGGTGTACTTCAAAGGGACGGAAAGAGTTAGGGAGTGAGTAAAGCTGCACTGATGTGAAGTTCCCAACTCACTGAATATGAGAACTGAGTTAAAAGACTCTGGGAACTATATGACCCTTTATAAAGATGTCCATTTTTGTCTTGCATTCTCAAATCCTCCAGTGCTGAGGAAGGGATTGGTTTTAGCTTTCTAGAAAGTTATTGTCTCTTTTTGCCAGTGCCAGTAGGAGAACTCATGGTTTGACTGAGTGGGGTTGCTGATTTTTACAAATTCTACATGATATTGACAATTTAATCACCAGGTTTTCACAATCTGAGGAAGAAAAATTCTTTTCTAATATGCCCCTTGAAAAAGAAGACAGCAAAATTACTTACATGTTCCTAGCTAAAAAATCTTCTCACATGAAAGTTAGGAATATCATACACTCCAGAATAATTTGGAGATAAATTTGCTAAGATAATGTCCTGTTATTCTTTCTTAGCTATTCATATTAAAGAACTGGTGGTACAATAATGTGACATACTAGAGCCTGAAGGTAAGTAAGAATCCTACCTAAAAAAATATTCAACTTCCTTATTTCCTCACAAGACAATGCATAGACATAAGATCAATTATTTAAACCATTATTAAATATAAAGTTTCAAACATGACTCCCCTAAAACCAGCAACAAGAAAAAGGAATAAAAAAGAGAGAAAAAAAAAAAGGAAAAAGGAAACCAGAAGTGCAAGATCTGTGGAGAGAAGACAGTGCAATCAGCTGTCAGTAACTTAGAGGGGGGCAGTGCAGCTGCTCAGCTCCTTCGGGTCACTAGATTTGATGACACAAAAGAGAGCCCTTAACAAATCAGGAAGTACTAGTAAATTATTTGGTTAGGATTTGTGAGTCACAAAGTTAGAAAGCAGTGGCCACTCCTGAACACATGTGGTGAAAAGCATACAAACCTACAAAATATTCACAGATTTAAAAACCAACATAGTTTAAAATTAAAGTGGAAACACTGATTTCCCATTCTAGCCAGTTTATAAGCTAAGAAACTACTTCACTAAAGATTATCATGCTGTAGCCACTTAGTTATGGGGAAACTGAGACGAGCATGGCGATAAAATATGAACAGAAATAATTTCAAATAAATTTTGTAATGAAATACAGTCTAGAAAGGGAAACTAAATGGCAAAAGTTCTAATCACATTTAAAATTACTCATTTTTTCAGTGCACAAAGACTCATTCCATTTCCGAATTAGAAATCTACAGAATAAATTATATAAAGTCAAAGAAGCATTTACGCCAAATTTTTTAGCCAAGACTATTTCAAAAGTTTCTTTTCAAAGAAAGGTTATTTTGGATGCTTCTGACCATACAAGTTAACTAAATAAACTTGCCTGACATAGAAAGTTTTCTTGTTTCTAAATCTTTCACTACTACTAAAACCCTCTGAACAACCCTTTACCCAGTCATTATGATTTGCTTCTTCTCTATGAGAGTTACAATAGTTTTTAACCACTGATCTTCCATCTATTATTTTTAAAATATATACTAGATCTTCTAGTATTGCACAGAAAAAAAACCCACGGAATGTACAATTTTCTTTCATATTTCTGAACAAGTATATTAAACAGCAATTCAGTCTTTTCTCCTGTGGGACATATTAATGAAAATCTCTGAATGTGCAAGAACTTATCACCTGAATATTTGACTGAAGTCATGGAATAATTAGTGACAATTTTTGAAAGGTTCTTCTTTCATGCAGGAAAGTTATCCTGATAAAATTAGCAGCTGGCCTAAAGTAAGGAATGGTGGGAAGAAGGCAGTGGCAGAGGTGCTATTGAAAAAAGCTGACATAAGCACAGCATTCATTCTGTGCTTCAATTCACTGTATTTCATTATCAATCAAAGGATTAGAGCAGAGGAGAACACTATCTTGCCAGCCCTGGAGACTGCAGACACACTAGATTTCTTCAGGAGTTCTTGAGAATATCAGGCCCACAGGTGTTCTGCAGGTGTTCAACAGAGATGTTTTCCTACAGAAAAAAAGTCAAGGATATCTATAATACTAGTCTCAAATTTACCATCCTGGCATCTAACTTTGCACCCAGAAAAGTGAAAAAAAACTTAAAGTTGGGACAACGTCTGAATCCTGGTTTAGAAAAAAACCTAAAAATTAGATGAAGGTCACAAAGGTATTTACAAAAAAGACCATCTCCTAAAACAAAATCCCCATGTGTACTAGAACCATAAACAAAACAGGAAAGAAGCATAGGAAAACTAGAGAATAATTAAGGGACTCAGAAGTCAATGTGTAGCTGGTAGGTAATGAAAGATGTCACCCATGTGGGCTCACAAACTTAAGATGGATAAAGGATTCATTAACAACACTTTCAAGAAAATACAAATCTTCCGCTTAAAAATTATGTTTATCTCAAGAATACTGATCCAGTTGACTAATCCCAATGAGAAATGTAATGTAATGTAATGTAATATTCATTCTCATAAGCACATGCTGTAACCTGCAAAAGATAAAATCATGATTATTTATAAATTATTACTGAATAATGTTTCAAAGGCTATTCATTTTTGTGGTATTAATTTCTACGGCAGAAGAAACAGAAACTGAAAAAACAGTAAGCAAAAGAGGAACGTGTAAATAAAAAACACAAATACCATCTAACGTGCAACCCTGATCTAAAAAAAACCCCAAACCAAACATTTAACAGTTCTTCAAAAATTCCTGTTATTTCCCCAAGTACTCCGGAAGGCTATTTCACTTAAAATGTCACACTTGCCACAATAAATATTCAGGCAATTTCCAAATGCTGTCAGATGCCTTATCTTGATCTAAGATAAAGCATCATTCACCTTGCTTGCTCTTGCAGAGAGATTATAAGCAGAGAACAGGAATTAGCATAGTTCTAAAAGTCAGGAGAAGGTTTATACTGTTGTCAGCTAACCAAAACATAAAATTAATCCAGCCATTCTGCATGCAAACTGTCTTGATAAAATGGAGACATCTAACCACCACGACTAAAATGCATAAATTTTTTAAAGTGATTTTTACATTTAAATACATTTTGGGTTTTTTCCCCCCATGGCATGTATATATAATATTTGCATGCACTTATATCACAGTCTGACATTTTCAGGAGCTTTGTTCTTGAAATAAGTTACCCTATGGTTCAGAAAATTGAAGGGTCACTGTTATTTTTAAAATATCAAACTAGATTTAGTCACAAGAAATGTACCACATAAACAGAAAGAATCAAAGCAGTAAAACACTCTCAGAACATTGTTATAAAACTATGTTATATCTAAAAATTTCATTCTCAGTTGTGTTAAATTAAAAAATACATTAAGCAATCAGGAGTAAAATGTATGAGCTAGAGGGGAGAACACAATTATTTTAATGTAACTATGAGCAATTTATAGACAGGATTTTCAGCTTGGACACCTTTATTATTAGCTCTGGTCCTTTGCCTTAGTTTTGTGTCTCTTCTTTCAGTTGAATTCTTCACCTCAATCAAGAATTTTATTTACATGTAATTTTATGCCAAATATCTTATCAATGTAATTCATATGAAGCCAAAGGAAGTTCAAGGTGTAAAACTTCCTACAGTCAACACAGTGCAAACGGCAAATTAAAAATTTCCTTAAACGCAATCTGTCACCAACCTGGCTAAACCATCAGTAGAAGTACTACTGCAGGTACCTCTGAAGCTGATCATTGTGTTCAAACTGACATTATTCTCTCCAGTTATGCCACTCACTCTCTGGATACATTTCTCTCGATTCTTGAATTCAAATCCCCAAAAAAGGAGCCTCTACAAATATTTATCAATGATGACCCCATGAATATCTGAGCAATTAGAAGATGGACGTTGCTGTGAGACTAGAAGGTTTGGTTTTGGGATGGGTTTTTGGAAAGGGGGGGCAGGGGGGAGATAGGATTTTTGGGGGGTTTTTGCTAAAATGACGTGTGTTTTTAAAGCAAAAGAATCAGACTGATCTTTGCATACAGATACAAGTCTTGATCCATCCTGTCTGCAACTCAAAGCAATAGGCACTATAAAGGAACTCCTCTGAAAAAGCTTGGAAGACCAAGCAGTGAAATGAAATTAGAAACCTACGAAAAATGGTTGGAAGGATTGTTCACTGTATTTTCTGAGGTAATATCTGAATACCCAGGGCTTTCATAGAAGAATAAGCATCAGGCACCATCTTACAGAACTTATCCAAAAGAAAAGGAGTCCACCAGGAAGCCTCTCAACAGTAATGAGGATTCCCAGTTACAGGAAAGTCTTTTGCAACTAGGCTGAGGAAAGCTACTCTGAAGAAAAGATACAGTATTTCTTTGGAGATTTAATAATGCAGGTATCCTCCAGCAGCTAGTAAAACTGCTTTTCTAACAGAAGTGGTCTTACAAAGGCATCTTGCTTTAAATGCAGAGTAGTAGTGGTGTTATCAGATGGTGCACACACTGGAATTCTTTGTGGTTTCCATCTTTTGCAATATAAAACTGATAGGTATCATAAGCCTGGCTTAAAAATTCAATCATAACTCTTGCCACCAAGAGTTAAGGCAATCTTGGCTGATTCTGACCTTTTTTGTGCAAATCAAGCACTGAATTTTCGAAGTCTATTACTATGGTAATAGCTACAACATCAATGCAAATAATGATACTGGGCACTTCTTGCAGAAATGGAAGACTTTCGTAGCCACTGCCGCAATCAGAGCAATCTGTGCCCTAATGAAAGTGATTTGTATGTATCTATAACATTCTGTAAGGTGCTTCACTGTTGTGCCAGGGGAAATTCATACTACACCAGATGACACACCAGAATCTCATTGGGCAGAAAATCTTCACTACATGTTTGAAGAGAACATTCAACACTATCTAGGTTAAACATCCAACCGAATTATTAAGATGGTTATGGGAGCTTTCACACTCTGCTACCTAAGTTCAATGAAAATTATAGCTTTATTTTCCTTTTCAAGGTATTTCAAGTGCTCAGTAGCTTTGCTTGCCATGTGAATGTAGCAAAACCAACAGTTTATTTCAAGTCAAATAAACATATTGTGAATAAACCAACTTCCTTGATCATACCTATGATTTAGGTGCATCTTTAAATCTAAATTTTAATGTGAGCATATGACTAATCTTTATCAGCACAGATTAGGCATCTTTGCCACTTTTATGAATAATAAATTATTTTTCCTTTAAAGTCCTTGATGCTAAACAAAAGTGCTGTCTTAAATCACAAGCTGTATAATAATATTTTGAAAAAGTAGATAAACTGCATCTTGAAGTAAAAAAAAAAACCCTTGCAATATTATAAAAGGTAAAGCTAAATTCTACAGATTTTTTAGCTTAATGTCAGTGTCAGCTTAAACTTCAAAAACCCCAAAATGTAGATGATGTAAAACAAGAAATATCTTTTTGTAATTATTTCAGGTTCTGTTTCAAGCACACATCTTTTTTAAAAAGTTTACAATGCTTGTGTTATTAATTACATTAAAATCTAAACTGATTTCTTGATATGTCCTACAGAACATGTACACTACAAAGTTCAGGTTTTCAATCTAGAACAACCAGAGGGGGATAAAAAATCAATAACTCAATTTTATTGAAACATGCTCAGTTACTGCTCATCACTATCATAACAACACTGCAAATGCAATAAGTTAACTTAATCAACAAGGAACATAATCTACTTTCCTCCCTGTATCAAGAGAATGGCAAACAAATTGAAACATTGAAAACATAGGTAAACAGAAACATAACTTCTTTGAATGCAATTTGGAAAAACGAAAAGATTAGGGCAGACCTCAAATTTCTGCAGAAATACTTCAAAATTTTTAAGAATCAAACATTATTAAGCCTTTGGTTACATTTCCTGTTCTTCTCAGACACTGTCCTAGACCCTCATGATTTCGCAAGAGTTCTGAGAAAAAGGCCCAAGTACCAAATCAAGAAAAGCATTTTCTACAGCACCAAGATGTTTTCCCATTTAAGTATTGACCTGACCTGACCCTGCCTGTGAGCGCTGACAGAATCAGATCAGAAGGTGATGTGACTGCTGGCTATGAAAAGCACAATGCATGAAGGCAAGCTCCTAAGCCTGTAGCTCCTTGCTGTGTTGATCTACTTTAATCAACTTCTAGTATGTTTTAAATGTTCAGTTCTGGTTGGATATTTTCGGTATTTCCATTCATGTGGTTTTAATTAGGAAAAATAAAGTTTTAAATTGTATGCAGGTGTACTAAACAACAGGCTCATTTTAGTCTCACTTCAAACTGAATCCAGGAAATATTTTATTCTGTATTTCTAAAATATTTTCATCTTATCAAACCAAATCCAAGAATTTTTTCTTTTTTAAAGATGATGTACAAAACTCTCACTAAAAAAAAAAAAAATTGTAATGAAGATTCAACAATAAATCCCTCAAAAAACATCTTTCAGACAGTGTAACATGTTCCAGAACAGGTCTAGAACTACCCAGAAAACTTGGTTTTCCTCAGGGAGAAGGCACATCATTGTCTTTCATCTCTCCCCCTGATATGTTTAAGGTATGAACTCAAATTTTCCCTTCAGACTTTTACACATTTGACAATTTGAGACCACTCAGCATGAAAAGCTAGAAAGAGCTTAACTGGGACTTTGTCCTTGTGAACCACAGCATAAAATGGTCAGCAAGGTAATTATCTCACCCCTTGCCCCAGCAATTGCTTCTGCTGTAAGAAATGCCATTTTGACTGACAGACAAAAGATACTGAAGCTAGAGGCTTATAGGAGGACCGCTTAGTTTAATTACGACATAATTTAGGCTCTATTTAAGTCATGACTTCTTTCATAGAGGGAAATAAACTGAGTATGCTCAAAAAGATCATCTGGAGATGATAAAGTGAGTCAACTGATTTATCTTTAGTATAAACAAAAGAACCATGACACCATATAAGCCCAAAGAATAAGCTAAGGAGAAGACTTGATTTTTCAGCTGGAAATATAAACTTCCTGGGGAAAAAGAGAAATCAATTCCTCAAAACGTCATATTCAGAAAAGAAAAATGCCTTGATGGCTTAGTAACAAAATACAATACCTTGGTGAATTAACCTGCTCAAGTGATTTGGGTAGCTGTAATCGACCTCTCCGAATGGTACATACTACATGACTTCAGCAGCATGTTGCTTTCATTGTTTGAAGCAAGAACGTGGTTTCCTCATCAAGTGCGAATGGAGAATGAACCCCAGGTGCAGTGTTTGAGCAGGAACCCACAAGCACACACCCCAAAGCCTGTTCTTTGTTACAGAAAATGAACTGTTAAAGGTATTTCGTTTCACCGTAAACATTCTATCACGTATCAAAACCCCACAATCTCTTGTTAATGTCTAATTTTCGTCAAGTAAAAATAATTTGAGAAATTATTTCCCTAACTAGATTTGCATTTAATTATTTTTATTTGAATTTATGTGTGGGAAGAAGATAATAAATAATGTTTGTAGTCAAAACACTGAAGTTTTCAAATTGAACCTCCAATTCTGGAAACTCCCACTGTACAGCATGGGCCTACAGCTTTTATTTTTGGTTGGGAAGTCACTTGACTTGTCACTGGGCACCACTGAAAAGAACCTGGATCCATCTTCTTTACACCTTCCCTTCAGCTGTTTATATACATTGATCAGATGCACTCCGAGCCTTCTCTTCTCTGGGCTAAATGGTCCCAGCTCTCTCAGCCTTTCCTTGGGAGAGATGGTCCAGATTCTTAATCATCTTTGTGACCTTTCAATGGACTCTCTTTAGTAGCTCCACATGTCTCTTGTACTGAGGAGCCCAGAACTGCACGCAGTACTACAGGTGCAGCCTCACCAGCACTGAGTCAAGGGGAAATACTCCTACCAAGGACTTTCTTTGGGACTTAAGAACAAAGACTGGTTTCCTAACACCATACCTAATAATCCAGACTGTATGCACCTTGTATCTTTCTTAAGTATTAGACAAGCAATATTTTGAGGTGTTTCTATGTATGATCCATTTCACACTGGAAGCACAACTGTAAAATTGATTTTATTCCTGTTTTCCATTAGAGGATACAAAGGGGGATGACTGGCCTTCTTCGATGGCTATAATTATTGAAATAGTTTGGGACATTACATTTCTGAAAATGAATAAACAATAGAGTTCTTTTCTAGAAAGAAAGATCTGGACTGTATAGAACTCAAGTGCATGCAAAGAATTCCTCACCAGAACATGCTGAAGCTTTTTTTCCTCTGTCACATTCACAACTCAAAAGACAGAAGAGGTTGCACATGATAATTAAGAAATTTTTCCTTACGTGGCAACCATGGTATTCATTCACTTACATTCCCTGAAACCCAAAATACACAACTAATCACGAAATTCCAAGTGAAAATTAGTAGATCTGCTGTCAAGCCAATTAATAGAATTTCATCTGACAAAGTTTTGTAGCAATAAGTCTCTATTGCTTAGTATTTGTGCTTGACTGTCATCTGAAGTTAGGTCAGAAACACAGGCCATTTATTCCAAACAAGAACAAAACAATAAACCCGACAGCAGATACCCCAACTTTCGATTGCTTCAACTGCTGAGGTTTTTTGAGAACTAGGATGAATCTTAAGGCATCAGGCTACTGGGAAAAACACAAAAGATGGAAACAAAATCATTTCCATCTATATTCTTGTGAAACCTGTTTGGCTCTTTTTCTGAGAAGACAATATCTTTTTTCATAATTTTTTTTGATTACTAGAATCTAATGAGAAGAGGTCAAAGAGAGGCAGAATGATGCAATGAGGGAGTAGAAACATAGAGCATCTTTACTAAAAAAGTCCAACAGCAAGGTCAGTCAATGAAAAGAGAGGGTGAGGAAAAGATCTGTTGCCATTCAAAACGAGGATGTGACTAATCACTGCATTGCTAGAATTTCTGTTTGCAAACCACAGCTGACAGCCACACAGAGGAAGGCTGCACCTGCCTCCCAGAGAGCATTATCTGGGAGCAGTCTTAGAAAGCAGCTGACAGAGCCCAACAATTTCTTAGATGTTGATGGTCAGACTAATATTCAGAGTGCAACAATAAATAGATAAACTGGAGTTGGCAGACAGCACTAACACCAGAAAGCACAGCGGTATTAGCGGTTTTGGTTTTCACTAGAACCTAAGAAATGCTGACACTAAAAAGAAATTGTTTATTTTGCCTGGAATACAGGAATAAAGTCATAATATCTCAGGGAGGACAATCTCTTGCAGATTGAGCTGAAATTCAAAATAAAAAAAAGATGACAATCTTAAATAAAGTGCCTAGAAAGATGACAGTTTAGGGGCCAGAGGTTTGGCTGCTTATTTTTATTCCTTGGCGAATAAAGTTCAGTTAATTCCTACAGAGTTCACAGCAACAAGAAAAATTGTCTTAAGAAAAGCAGTGATTTAGACAAGCAAATTATTTTGTTGGAAGCAGCCAAACCCTGTCTCTGTGAGAATACAGACAAATGCTCTCCCATTCTTTCTACCTGCCTTGCATATACCTCTGCTCCCTGTAAACATGCAATTTACCTCTCTACAGTCTTGGATACAGATGGGCACAAAGGAGGAAAAGAACCACAGTTTCAGTTTTTTAACCAAACTGAAAGTAGAGCCATTTATTTCTCCTCTGTCTTTGTAGCAGGGTATTGGTTAGTTTCTGGTACTAGAACTCCTTACAGTAAAGAATTTCAAAGTTTTCTGAATAATTTCTTAAGTTATGTTTGCCCTAAAAGCAGAACACTGCATGAGTCCTAGGGCAGATGATGCATGATTTCTTTTCCCCAACTTAGTCCAAGACAAGGAAAAATATACAGACTTCAGACAAGAAGGGAAATTAACTTATTAGATGCAGCCTATGGTTGCTCAACAGCAGAGCTATTGAGCTCTGCTCAATATACATAAATGCCATTATCAGAAGAAATTCAAGAGTTCTTACTAGCATAAAGTGTGCCAGCTACTACCTTAAGCAACAAAACCTAAATGTACCACAAACATCTTCATCAAGCAGTCATAGTGATAAAGTTCTAGAAAGAATATACAAAAGCACTATTATTTGCCAGCTAGCTCACATAATGGTTACTTAAAAAGTAGGACAGAGATAACAACTCTTCCTCATTTGTCTCCTTCTGACAGAGAAACATAATTCTTCTTTCTGTGACTGGCACAGTTGTGTGGTTGTTTTGTGTCGGTATAAAGATCATGGTGCAAAAGGAGAATTACAAATAAGTGCTAAAGTTTGAAATCAAGAGCAGGCATCATGGAAAGCAGAATATGCACTTTTGCTGAGTCTACTAAAGATCTCAAAAAGACGCACTGGTTTAACCTTACGTTTTGATTTTATTTTTCAATAGCATCATCAATGTCAGATGAAAAGTTAATTCTCAGTAAAATTCCAGTACTTTGAAGCCCACAAAAAGAAGATGGTCACAGGGCTAGCATTAAGGGGAAAAAAAAAAGAAAGAAGCAAAAAAAAAACGCATCAAAAGGAAAAATTATTCTACAAGTCACCTTGGAGCATGTCAATGGTCTCCTTGGAGCACATCAGCATAGAGAACTGTCCTAGTGACATCAAAGGCTTTTGCCAGTAGACAGCCATTTAAAACGGTGGATAAGTTCAGGGTTTCCAATTTTCTCACCTTACACCAAAAAAAATACAATACATAAATACGCTTTAGCTAGCCCAGACAAATAAAGAGCCTTAACATGAGCATGAGTTTTACAGTATAACAAATTAATGGTCTGAGGGGGCGTCTTCTGAAGTCTTGATTCAGATGAAGTTTAAACACACTCCCCCTCAGGTCTCTCTGGAGAACAGCCTATATTAAATAACCTATGATCCTCTAAACCAATAAAATTATGGAGAGAGTGAGTTTAAGATCTAACCTGAACACACCAAGATACTGTTTCTTGCTCATCTACCAGAAAGCAAACCATTCTATACATCACAAGCTAGTTCAGCGATTTGTGAAATCCTAGAGAACACACACTTGAAACCAGTAGCTTTGTAGGAATAACTTGATTTTCATTCAGTGCTAGTATCTCCTACACATACACAGCCAAGGCTGGACAGGGAACTTACCTTCCCCAAACACAGCGGACATCCAAGTTATGCCGCTGGCAACAGATCAAAGCAAGTCACCTGAGATTTCATGTACAAGATTTTTCTCCTTATTTACTCATGAAAATGCAAGAAACTCAGTTATCTGCACTCCCAAAAGATGCAAATTTCTAAAGCATTTCTGCATCTAAGTGACACTTTCCACAAGTGTTCGCATGCACCCTGGACCTCAACAATAAAAATATGCAAATATGTAAGAAATGGGAGAAAAGTAAGATCGAAAACATGTAACTGTATCCTCCAGAACAGTGAGTTGATTTCTGGAAAGTAATTCTCAGAAGCGATAAAAAACAAACATAAAAACAAAAAGCTCACCAGCAAGCAAGAAAAGTCCTTTCAAAAATGGATTATAACTCAGATTGTTCAATTAAAAAAAAAAAAACAAAACCAACAGACTAATAAAAGACATTTTAAATGATGTTAATTACCCTCTTCTAGTCCAGAAGAGTTTTCAATAGATCTGAGAGACAAAACGCTGAAAGAGAGTTCTCTCACTATACAGTTAACTGAGGCTGAGGGGTTTGGGGTGTGGGCACTGTGATTAAGATTAAGATTAGACATTTATACTGAAAATAAATGATGTTAAAACATCTAATTATATAAAAAATCTTACAGCAGGTTTACAGAGTTTCCTTTAACAAAAGGAGGTAAAACTTCAAAGCAGAACAAAAACTAACTGCTAGGTGTTAGAAATTTCCAAACGAAAATGTCCCGTGAGTGTCCATTGCTGTTTTCTACTACTAAAGAAATGGTCTCTGACTTAAGAATTGCAGTTCCTCTCTCCTGATTGACGTTTACAATTACAATGTCATCAGAACGCTAACAGTATGAAAGTTCTCATAATGAAGAGTACTAATAATATCACCATGCAGTGAGCAATATTTATGCTTAGTCCTTGTAGCTATGGAGCTGGGCTCATCAAAGTTTGATTCTTTAAATACATACGATTTTCAGCCACCAGAACTGCTTTCACAAATGAGATCCCATACTTGTAAAAAGATACTCAGTCCTCTCATTGCTCTCACTAAAAAATCCCAAATATCTCAGCATTCAGACAGTACTTGCTGAGACTATTAGAGCACAAAATATATTAATTCTCTTGCAATACAACAGTTGAGTTTATCTTCAGAGAGAAAATTTAGTAACACTGATTACTGTATTATATAATCCCATTTTTGCACCTGCTTTTTGGTTTTCGGGTTTTTTTTGTTTGGTTGGTTTTTTTAATATTTGACCTTCCTATGATTCCTTTAAATATTGAGAACTAACATGTTTAGGTAACCACATTGAGTCAGGAAAAGTGCAAGATGGCATTTAAATTGTACCATGTTGCATTTTAGAAAAAGTAGCAAGTGAAAGACTGATCACTGCAAGTCTGATCTTACTGTTAGAAAGAGCCACTCTGCTTCAAAATTAAGCATTCTTCTATAAGCATACTAGTATTTCTGTACAGCTTTTGCATTTAAGAAGCATGCAAAATTCTAACTGCATAAACTTGTAATGCTTTAACATACTTAGAATTATATTCTCAAACATCAATATAATTGAGAGCAGGAGAAACTCTGCTGTGCTGGGCCATGGTACCATTAAAATCAAAGCACATACACACGTCAGACATACTCTTTCTCTCCGGTTAGCTGACTTACAGCAGACTTTTTTTTCTTTTTTGGTTTAGTACTATTCTAAATAATTCTGTCACATTTTGGCCAAATGTAGCACACTGTACCAAAACTGAGAGAGACTGAGCAAGAAACTGTTACCACACGCAAACTAAAAACTTGCCCAGTTGTAGCTCAAACCCATGTAATTCTTATGCTACAAGAAGTGCTACTGAAATAAACAGCGTCATCCGGAAGCACTCATGAATACACGGTATTAAATGTGTAATATTACACTGCTGCGACCTTAGAACGAGCAACGAGCCACCGCTTCCTTAGCACAACAGCAAGTTGCGGATCTGGATTTCCCGCAGCACCTGACATCATAGGTGGCTAGCAGTCCATAAGAAAACAGTTTTTCCTGGATTAAAGGGAGAATGTTAAAACATTAAGCAATGTAAATAACAGTGATTCAAACTCCTGACCCAACACCTCCAGTACAACGGTCTATCATGATACATCGACTAGGTTTTCTTCACATGTTCAGCACCAAGGAGAAATACACAATGGAAGTGACACCCTTCTAAGGAACATTCACAGCCATACTTCAAATTTCTTCAAGAAGATTTAAACAAAGGAAAAAAGTGGCCACTACGACCAAGTTTTCTAGTGTTTCTAAAAGTTTTAATGAAAGATGTAGCATCTATTCTGCTCTCTGCAGGCAATACCTGTTATTCATGAGTAACACATACAGAAGGTATGTCTTGGAGCATTAAGCATCATAAAAACAAATTTTGCACTGTAAAACCTTCAAAAGACCTACAAAAGTATCTACTTCTAGCTCTTACCCCAACAGCAAGACCAAAAGAAATCAGAATTTAAAATCCATCTGCAATGACACCTACTGGAAGGGAAAAGATTGATGACTCAGGCTCACATCTGCCCTTCATACTCCTCAAACTCTCTCATTGATCTCACAACACCACTAGGCTTACGAAAGCATCCTTGGAGTGGAAATACATACAAGAAATTATACCAGCACATTTTTTTCTACATCAGTTTGTAATTAATTTTTTTAATGGACTCAGCACCTGAAAACATTCCCTGACAAGTGAACTACTGAGCCACAGAAGAAGCCTCAACTTCTCAAGAAAGGCTGTTCTTTTAAGATTACCCTAAAAGTTGCGTGAGTTACAGGCAGGCCACTAATTCCCCACGTAATCGTCGCCTTTTAAACACTAGACAAAGGTCTACCTGCTACAGATTAACCTCCTCCGCAGCCCAAGTGCTCCGGAGCACACACGCGATTACTGCTTCTCCTCCCGCTGGCCCTTTGACATTCAGGGACGGCTGGGGACCGAGCGGCGACCCTCGAGCTGCCGCGCCGGGCACAGGCGCCCGTACAAGTTTCGGCACCGCACACCGGCGGCAGTGGGGGACACACAACACGGCTGATTAAATCCGACAGCTAAAAGCCATTTCCAGGCTGTTTCTACCCACGGCGAAGCCCGGGCGGGGGGGGGCGGTGAGGAAGCGCTGACTGTCCTTGATGTATTTCGGTCCGCTCCCCGGATCCCCACAGCACCGGCGGGACGCGGATCACCGCCGCTGCCCGGGACGGCACCTGGGGCAGGCGGCGGCGGGGGGATACTCAAGCCCCGCTCCGGGGGGAAGGGAGGAGCGGGCGAGGGACGAGCCGGGCTGTGGGGCCGGGACGGCCGGAGGGGGTCGGAGCCCGCGGCGGGATGCGGCCCGGGGGCGCGCGGCGCCGGCGGTACCTGATGATGTCGTCCTGGTGCCCCAGGTAGAATTTCTGCCGGTGCTCCCGGGGGCTGTAGACCACGCCGACCCCCGCCACGAAGTAGACGATCTCCTTGGCCGCCGTGTAGTAGAGGTTGTTGCGGCACTGATGCCCCCGGTAGCCGTAGACCCACTCCAGCCGCAGGTGGCAGCTCGGCGCGCTCCGGTCAGCCATGTCCACCCGCCCCCGCCAGCCGGGTACGGCTCGCTNCCCCCCGCGCCCCGGATGCGCCTGCGCCGAGGGCGGCGCCGTCAGCGGCCGGGCGGGCCCGGCGGGCTGCGGGGGGCGCGGGCAGGCG